>JAUBWS010070155.1:0-13976 GCA_032270445.1 Darlingtonia californica
AAATAAGAAGTTGAAGTTTTGTTTGTGAAAAAAGTTAAGAAGTTGAAGTTTTGTTCACAAAAAAATATGGAAGAGAACTCTTTTAGAAAAAAAATATAGAAGAAAAGTGTGAGCCTTCAGGGCCATCGTAAATAGTGGATGAGTTCCACCGTCGGTTTCGTAAAATATTTTTTTTTGCGGCGAGGGTTAACCGGTCTACCGCCTGTCTCTCTCCCCCCCCCCCCCCTTTTTTATTTTGTTTTGGTCGGAAATTTGTCGGAATGCCGTAACTGAGGAAACGAGGACTTTGTTTACTATCCAGAAGATTTTGACTTCGAAACAGTTTCCATGAGTATTTTTTCTTTCTTTTTTCTTGCTTTGTTTATGTGGTTATGCGTTTACTAACTATAATATATGCAACCTTTCTTATAATATATACAACTATGTTTCGTAAAATATACGCGCTCATCATTATTCCATACCTTGCTTTCGACCATCTTCGCTTTCCCTATAATAAAACCGGAAAACATTTCTGCATTACTCCACTGTCCTCTTTGGAGCACATCTTCCAAGAGCATTCCCACGTTGATAACTTTTGAGTTTGAAGCACCTCGAGTACTGTGAGGCTTGTATGTCTCTATGTCTATACCCGCACTTACCATGGTCTCTTTTACCCAGCGTGCGAGGGTATCTTTCGAGGCCGCTTGGTGAGGTTTCCCGGGGGTAACAAAGAATTCTTTTACATTATTTCCTATTTATTCGTTCCTTTTTTGAAAGTTTTAATGTATATTGCAGTTGGGGCCTCAAATTAAAGACACATTTCATAAAACGGGATATCAGTACATGATCACCTAGTTTGGGGAGTCCAGGTATATTAGCTACACGCTTTTTTTTTATAAGAATGGTGTTTTTTCGTTTCATAATGGATATTCTTAACTTTTTAGTCGAAATCATCCTACTATATTCTTAAGTAGATTCTTAAGGCTATACCTAACTTTTCGTATCCAGGAACAAAAAAATAACTCAAAAGGCAAAAAAGGGGTAAAACAATTAACTTTAAGAATTTTAGGTAACACAAAGCCCAAGACATTATGTTCATAAATGAAATCTTAACATGGCAATATTCTTAAGACATTCTTAACTTTTTTGCCAATTTCATCTGAACATTCTTATAAAGCGTATTCTTATATAAAAAAGGCGTGTATTGCACTCAAAGCGCTTCGATGTATACGGTATCCTAGTCCTTGTGGGAAAAGGAAATAAAAGAATTCCAATACTTCAATACTTCACTTCCATTGGTTGATAGGGATTAAGCTGCCGTCTGTGGCAGAAGTCCAGCCATCTTCGAACTGAGGTGTTGTAATTTCCTTGAGTGTCTGCTCTCCACGATGCTACGAGGATATCGCCAATACCTTGCCGGAGTCCCTAGAATGGCAGGCTCCTGACAAACGGGCTGCCTTTAAGCCCAGTTTCCTCCCCAGTTGATGTCTGTCTTCTGTGCCGGGAAGGATCAGCAAGTCTTTGTTGGCTTTCAGCAGGAGTAGTGTTTCTTCCACTAGTCGTACAAGTTGTGGAAACCATGGTCTTGTTTGCCAGCACGGTACAATCACCAAGAAAGACGCATTGACCTGTACGATCTTGGCCCGTACTATGATACTGAAAGGAGAGAAAGTATTACCATGTAGTTTAGTCTAACTCAAGGAGAAAACGTTTACTTCCTGAGCACCTGGATCAATTCTTACATTTGGCATTCAGTCTGCTAGCAAAAAGATCTATATTGGGTTTACAAAATTCTTACATATAGCATCAAATGCATTTTGGTTTAAAGACCATTCCTTATTATCCTGGAAAAACCTAGATTTACTATCAGCAATAGTGTTTCTAACACCAAGGATATGGGAAGCAGATACCCATATCTCTTTGGCAATGGCCCATACCCTTATCAGGACTGCCAATTTGTCACAAGTACTTGAGATTTTATCCCCTTTGTGATTTATGTACGCTACTGCTGTAGTACTTTCTAGTTTAAGCATAACATGCAATCCAATTTTGTCCACAAACACTTTTCAAACAGAAGAAAGTAGCCAAAAGTTCTAATGAATAATGCAAAGCTCTGCTTCATCTGCGTCCCATCTGCCCCCAAGCGCAGTTCTTTGGCAGCTTCCGTAGATATAAAAGCAATGCTATCAAAGTCTTCTCTAGCTCTATTCAAGGAGTTGATTTTGCATTTTTCTAGTTCCCTGTAATGGAGTTTGCCTGCCCTTATGGTTGACACTATGGTACCAATAGTTTATGCAAGTTTTATGATGGTTATTTTAGGTTTAGATAGGACTTTTTTCTTTCTGTAGTCAGTGTTATTTTCATTTTAACAGTCTATGACAAATCTTAAGAAGGTGATTCTCTAAGTAGGTTTGAAAACAGATTCTTCAGGGTGGATTGTGAAGCCTAATTTTCTCAGCAGGTTTACGGTAACCATAGACTGTACCAGTCCCTCCCGCGGCAAAATAAAAAATTGCCGAACGAAGAGGGACTGTTACCACTCGCAACGTTTTCCGTTGAGAAGACTCTGGTACAGGGTACGGTAACCATTACATTTTCATAGCATGAGTGACGCACATATGCGTCCAAAATTGACCGAATATCACTATGTCTTTGGAAGCCCATAACTTCTAAACCGTTCAGAATTGGTCAACAAACCAGCAAGTTTTTTAAAGAACATAAAAAGGGCTTTATTTTGGCACCAAACTTAATCAGTTTATCTCATTCCAGTGTCCAGAAATTCAAGATGAAAGTCTAGAAAACGTAAAAATCTTGGAAATTTTTCACTTTTCTAAAAAACACAGTGTAGCCAACTCGCGTTTCCATTACTTGCGGTCATTTAAAGTTCAAGCTGCGAACGCGAATTGTTCAAAATAGAAAGAGGATATGTTAAACAGTTTGTTGACATGAACATCAAAAAATTGAAATTTTCACATTTTAATGGGGGTATACCCTTTAACCGTAAGCTCCGCTCTAAAGACGGTTGAAGTCTGCGGTGAAGCAAGTAACTATCTGAATATCAGGTAAAGCCTCACCTCCACTTGAGCGGGCGAGCGAAGTGACCAGACGATCTGTTATTTTCTTGCAGTTTTGGTGTACCTCTAGGTACCACTTTAGCAATTCCACTAGACTACAATCAAGGATAAAATTAATGGTATGAACAGCATTCTTTACACACATCCCTGTCTCACTGCCCCGGTGGCATTTTTGAAATCAACCAGGGATGCAAAAACGTTCCTAAACTTCACCGAGGACGATGGCCAAATGCAAATTACACCGGGGGTGCAATTCTCTTGAAAAAATGAATGAATTAGAGAAGGACAGTAATAAAAACTCCTTGTACCCACCAGGGAAATTCTAGATTGCAGTAGATAATTGCCGGGGAAACGGCGATTTTACTGTCTTTTGTACTGGGGAAAAGTAGATTTGCAAAGATTTCACCAGGGCTGCACTGTTTTCCCCTGGGGACAGAATTTAGCTATTTTTTCTCACCGTGGACAAATTTCTGCCGGGGAGGGTGTCTCACCGGGGAAGTAATACAGGGGTGTTTACACTGCTAATAACTATCCCCCTTCCCCTCCTTTTCCCAGAACAATGTTGAATTCAGACGAAAAGATCTATTACTGTCAGGGGGAGAGGGAGAAATAAGTCAATATCGTCTGTAAAAACGAACAAATTCCATTCATTTTGGTCCAGATTCTAGTTAGTGCAATTCTTCTCCAAATTTGGAAGTTGTTATTGTACTTTACTTAAAAGGGCTGGTGCAGTACTTCTAAAAGCATTTCAATCACTCCAGATCTTTTTGTTTTTAATATTTTGATCTTTTCAAAACTCTTTCTTTTTCATTCTTCAATTGTCTAAATCGAGGGGTAAAGAGCTAAAAAAATCTCACATACTTAGAAAACAAAGTACACAAAAATTTCACAAAGAAAGGGAAAAATCAAAAAGGAAATTTACAAAACTTTAGAAATTCACAAAACTCACGAATAAATCCGTACGGAATTTTTTAGTTCAGTAATTCATCCCTCGGTCAACATAATTTGTGTGACGTAAATCCATTTTTTATTTATACACTTGTCGAAAAATGGAAACTTCTTTTGCTCCCATTTCAAAGTCTGGCTGCGTTTCGTTTTGCGTACTTTTTAGGTTTCACCCAACTTCGATCCCAAGGTCTACGTAAGTATATCGAGATTAAAAGTTGAGGGAGTAAAAAATCTATACTTTTTGCACTGATATCAATAAAGTGAATAAGTTAAAGCCTGGGCCCTAGGTTAGTATCTATTAGTTATTTATCATAAAAGATTCATTTTCCTGTCCCTAAAATCTGACAGCTTTGTTAGTGAAGACTGGCATTTAAGGGATTTAAAACTGATTATGATCAATATCATCTTATCGAAACATCGATATCATTTATCAAAACCTCCAAATGTAAATAATTAATAAGGGTCTCTTGAAAGAGATTATACATTAAATATTTATCAAGCAATACGCCCTCTTTAAGCTGCCCGAAGACAAGTACAAAATTTTGACATTTTACGTACTCCTTATTTTTGACAATGTAACGTCAGGGGGTACTGTTATTATTAGTATTATTACAGTTGAACTCATGTAATTCGAATCTTCAAGGGGTCTCAAAATTTGTTCGAATTACATGGTTGTTTGAATTATAGGAGTTCAAGTTCAAGAAAAATTCGGCTAGGGGACCAAAGAATCTGTTCGATTTATATGATTATTCGAATTATGGGAGTTTGAATAAAGGAGTTCAACTGTAATTGATGTTTATACAGGTTGCAATTTATACATATTTATATGTATCTAATATATGCAAAAATATCCTTCAGGAAATAATTCTGTTATCAACACGGATGTTCTGTTTAAAAGTACACTCCCGACAAGTATGGGACCCTCAAGGAACCAAGAAAATCCGTACCACTTAGTGAATATCCCAGTTAACCGAATCTCCTTGGAAGTAGGACTTTGAAGTAATATAGTAAAAAGTCCCACTTAACGAGGGATTTTACGAACTCATTCATTATCGACTTAACATGTAATTTCAAAATTCAGGAGTAAAACAAAAAGCTAAATGGGCAAAACAATAAATCTGCGTTAATGATAAACTGTAAATGTAGAGATTTAAGGATTTAAAATCAAAAGCAATTAAATTTGCATTTACTTAAGTGGTTACTTCTGAGAATTTCCTGTGAAGTCCCACATAAGCGATGGTCTCAGTTCACGGGACCGAGAAAGTTCTTTCCACCTTGCAAAAGTCCCACTTATCCGGAGACCCGCTTAACCGAAGTTTTTGACCGAAATGAGGTTAGAAAGTTCACAGGACCCAGAAAATCCGTCCCACTTAGCGAAAGTCTCATTATCCGCGGTCTTACTTATTGAAAGTATACTTTGTATTATCAGTGGAAAGTTTTGCCTCGAGGCTCGTAAACCAAACCTTTAGTGGAACAATGAACGTTTTTCTAAAAAAATTGACAACAGGAGTGGAACTCAATTTAACCATTTTTTTGACTAGGGGCAACCTCGTCCCCAGGACCTTTTCTCGCTTCTTCGTATGCTGATGGCACTCAATAAAAGAACTATCAAAAAGTCGCAAAGGGGCCCTGGGAATCAGAAGAATGAAAACCATTATCTTTTGGCCTCGCTTACCCGTATGGTCCCTAGGTTGAGTAAACCCCCACCCCCTATGCAATTTCGTCAACTATCGAAAATTTCGTCATTTTGCACTCATTTTTTGTTTCTAAAGATTTTGGATAATTACCAAAAAATAAGTTTAGGGTTGAGCCTTGGGTGGCATAACCCGTATCCTAAGGCTAGTTTCCTATCGGAAAGAAGAATCTTTTTATTTTAATTATTATATCCAACATCTTTGAATCAAAGAAAAGCTCTGATAAAATATGTCAAGATGTCTATCAAATCAAGTTAATCATATCAATTTTATAGAAATAGTACAAAAAGATATATAGAAATTGATATATATTTTCCGTATATGATTTACATTATGACGCCTTTAACCCCTACCTTTTACAATGCAAGAACATTTTTCTTCCTGAAAGTATATCCCGTGTACTTCTGATTTCCACGTAAGATAGACGCATGGACGTTAAAGCAATGTAAGAACAACGTTATGATGAACAATATGGCAGGGGATATCAGACGTAAACATAGAGATTTTCTTCAATTTTTCCTGTAACCCGATTAGAATTTTTTCACAAAGGTTCGCTTATCGAATTTTTGATAACTCTCGTGGGTTCGTTCCTGTCATAAAAATCAAAGCTTCTGTTGTGACTTTATATAAGACGCTTAGGGGGCTCACTTGGTTATTTTCAAAATCGCTACTACCACCAAAGACACAAGAGAGTAGTAAGTATTTTGTTGATAAGTTCGTCTCACGAAAGTTTTCCGTATAGAGAGGTTCGTATAGGGAAACATTGAAGATGACTTAATGATGTGATTATTTATCCTAAAAAGCCTCTTAAGACCTTCATAAACTAGTCGTTATTTTTTCCGTTCTGTCCATGTTAATTGTAATAGTATTTCCACTATATACGGCGTACGCAGCGCTTGATGTCGGGAATCGCCGTCAAATCTCCGATTTGCCGTGATTCCCGATATTCCCCGATTTCCGATATACTTAAGACCGGGATCGCTTTAAAAACCGACTTGCTTGCTAGTCTAAACAATGATTGGCAAATTTCAAATATTTTTACCGTAAGAAATTTCTCCCAATAATGGATCAAAAAGTCTTGAATTCTTCAAAATAAGGTTACATACAATAAATAGAAATTTTGACAGGCCGCTAATTTCTGAATTCCCTATTTATTTTTCTATGTTCACATCTTTTTATAATTAGAAAAAAATTAGATACCTTGATACTAAATATTAGATCGCCACACTTAATTTCAGCTAATAGTAATGATAATATATCAAACTTACCATGTAAGCACAATATCGCGTTGAAATTCCCTTTTACTTGAGCTATCCGTTTTTCCGATATATATTGCCCTGCAAACATTTCAAACGTGAATGTGTTTTATTCAAACCTAAAAATCTTTGTTGTTTTTTTGACAAATGTGAGAAGATAATGATATGGAGGGTACTGAAAACAGTCCAGTAGTTCAGTAGTTTTGCTGTTCGTGATTTTCTAATTTTTTTTTTTTTTTAAGTCTCCCGCGTAAGCACTTTATTTTGAGTACCAATTTCAGAAATTTTTTTCTTAATTTTTATTTCTTTCATGATTTCACTGTGATTTTTTTTGTGATTTAAGATTTTTTTTGTGATATTTTTTGATTCATTTTCTTATTTTTTGCCCAAATTTTTGCTATGAGAATTTTTTGGTTACTTTACCCCTCGGTGATTGAAGTACATACAGCCCAACACCAAATTAGAAAACATATGATTCAAACCTTGTATGGAAGAGTCAGATAGCTTAGTCGGTAGAGCGCTCACCACGTAAAATCGAATAGTTCCTGGTTCGAGCCCACACCTCGTCCACTCAATGCATGAGTAGCACAGTGAAGGTATTCTAATCTGTGCGGTGAGTTACTGGAAGCTGGTGACAGGTGTGGCACTCAACCTCAGCAATATATCTCTCTGGTTTAGCGCAATCGAAAAAGAGATGGACAAAACATGCTCCCTCGTTGTACAGCTGATACCGACACTAGGCCTCTCCGACCTACTTACTTCTATGGAAGTTGTCACCGAAGTTCTCCAGAGTTATGAGAAGCAACAGTATCAGTTAAAAAATGACCTGTTGTTTTAGAGCGTTTTATATACTAGGAGTTCCAGGGGGAGCAAAAGTGAAATATATGAAAAACCATTTCTTTTGCTATTGAAGTCACATAGTGTTAAGATAAGGTTGGGAAACACATACAGACAGTTACAGTCAGAGTTATTAGCTGTATTGAAAAATGGGTTGGAATAAATCATAGTGATTTATTGGTTGTAATAATAAAAAAAAATCAATCATTGACTGTTGAGAGTTTATTACGAAAGCATCAAAAGAAACATGATTTAAAGCGAAAATAAGGTCCCGAATAACCACCCCCCCCCCCCCCCCTCTCCGCTTATGATATTTCAAAAAAATTCTGACCACGGTTTTCTGACCCCCAGATATTCCAACTCACCACGTGCTCGTGGAAGAGGCCCTGGCTGATAAGTTGGCTTTTCTGATTGGACGAATGTATACGGTGAAAATTATTCCGTGTTTTGTTTTGGTGTAAAATCTGACGAAAGTATAATCTGTACATATAATCTAATCGAGAAAGTATGATTTCATAAATCAGAATCACCAAGAATCCTGGTGATTTTGATCAGCCGGGACCAGGTTCTCTTCCACGAGCGCCTATATCCGAGCTAGCGCCGCATGAGCAATATCAAAAAAGCGAAGTGACGAGGCCCTAGGAACGAGGTTGTCATCTGTATTGACTCCCAAGCACTTTACAAGAATGATGACCGGGGACCATTATTTCATTGTGCATGAGTGGTGGAGCTCCTCGGTCTCTACCCAGAGGGTAAAGGTGGAAGTTTCTGGGGTACACTAAATTATAATATTTGTTTATCAGTATTGGCTGAGAGAGCAGAAGGATCCTAATCTGGTTCCCGTCGAGCGTGAAAAACGTGCAAATATGGAAGAAATTAGTCTGTATACGATACGGGATCGTATTTGGTAGATTTTCATTTTTCCTGAATGGTGAACCTTGGATGGGGCTAGTGTAGCATTGATACCGTAAAGGAAGAAATTATGTGCGGAAAGAATTTTTTCGGAATTTATTTTTCCGGATAAAGGATCTGAAAATGCTTAAATTTGCAGAAGTTATTTTTGCAAAATTTATTTTTGCAGAATTTATTTTTGCGGATAAAGGGTCTGAAAATGTAGGATGTAGATTCATATACTCATTTATCTCAAATGGAACAAATTTACTCTCGAGTCCCAAATAACCCCCCCCCCCCCTCTCCCCCTATTATTAATTTTCAATCCTTTTTGTGTATATGAGTACGAGAAACAATTGTTCCTTAGTTTTCTTGTGTTAAGTTAAACATATACAGAACACAGTCATGAATGAGCATTCACTCGCTTTTTCCATTCCGAAACATTGATACACCTACCTTATATTTACAGTAATGTTGCGAAAAAACCATCCACACTATCATTCCAACACCCCCCCCCCCCTCCCTATTATTCCAACCTCCCCTATCATTCAGGACTCGAGAGTAAGAGTAAAGTCACCCACTACATAGGAAGTGGACTACAAAGAAGCGGGTGACTATGTTTCTTCGAAATTTGTTGAATAAATTTTTGGGGATTTAGACCGAATCCGCAAAAATAAATTCTGAAAAAGTTTCTTTCGTAAAAATTTCTTCCGCTCGTATAATTTCTTTCCTTAAGGTTCCTGGACAGGGAAAACAGTTTTTCCTTCCTTAGCGAGGGGCCCTAGAGAGGCTTAGAGAGGAAGAGGGGATATCAGTATAAAAAACTGATTGATACTATAAACTGGGACCATTTCCTTTCCATCATTTTAAATACGATAGTGAAAAGAAATACTTATATTTAAATGATCGTGAAGAATGGCTTACGTAAAACTGTTTTAACTATAAGTAGACGGAAACATTTAAATAGATACGAAGGATTGAAAGAAAAATTGATCAAATAATATACATTTATTAATTATTATAATAGATGATAGATCATTATGTATTTTAAGGTGTTTCAATTAGCCTCCTTTGGCCCAAATTTCTTTTATAGTTATTCTAGTTTTAATCATCTAGTCATTAAAATAAAAAAATATTAAAGATAAATTTATCACTTCAGAGCCCATATATCAACATTTTCCCACAAGGTGGCGTTTCGCTTTAAAAACAAGAGTCCCACGAAGACTAAAATCTCATTTATGTTATCGATTTAGGAAAATCGATCAAGTCTCGAAAAGCTTATAAAGATAACATTATTTTTAAACTAAACATACGGAGATATTGGACGGGAAGTGATTGATGGAGTACAGAAAAATTGGACAGTAAGGTATTATCTTAGTAAGAAAAATTCATTCAAGGGGTTTTTCTTATCTATACGATATCAAATTTTATATAGAGGGAGGGTTAAGATGCTTTTGTTTGAACTTATTCAAAGATTTTTGCACGCTTTCAAGGCCTGTAAAATGTTTTGAAATCTTTTGGTATATGCACTGTGGCTTTTCAAGGGTTCAACTTTTTATAGAATAGGATACATTATAGATAAAATCAATAAGTTAAGGTGCAAATATTATACATAATACATACATCAATTATTCAATTAATTACTCACTATATGTTCCATACGTTCCAGACGTTCCATGGGAAAAGGGGGCATGGTCATTTTTAACGCGATCATACTACACCTACTTGCAAAATTATGAAAAAAACGCCTGTGGATGAGGTCATTTCTATTTAAGCGACACGCAATTTGCGTGTCCCTTAAGTAGAAATGCACTCCTCCATAGACGTTTTTTCATGATTTTGAGAGGCAATCAAGTGAATAATGGATAGCTTTATGCCCCCTTTTCCCGTAGACCGTCACATATGTAGAAAACTTTGACAATGCCGCCTTCCGACTATTCTTTATAAAGACTTTGATGATGTGATCTGCCAGCCGGAGCATTTTTGCAAAATACCTGTTCCGAAGGTACGTTTTTCCTAGAAATTTATGTGCTCGGGGTATTTGGATGCACAGCGTGAAATGCTACCGAATACGGTCCCGTATATTACCCTATATGGACTAATTGCCTCCATATATGGTATGGTATATCCGTATTCGGACGTTTTGCACGCTGCGATGCTTGCTAAATGTATTTGGCTTTCCTAGAAAATAGAATAGATGTTTTGTGTTAACGACACCTTGATCTTCACGTGTTCGTAGAAAATTGTAAGTCTCCTAAAATTTTCTGAGGTCTTCTGAAAGTTTTTGGTTTTTGCTAGATAATTAAAAAAAAACATATTACGTTTTGAGCTCGTTCACATAGAGAAAGGTCCTATTCCGCATTATTCGAGTTTTCTAAAGAAACGCTTGTTGTAAATGTTTGATTAAGCAAGCAAAATATTGTCTCGATTTGTTGTTCTTCCAAACACTTATAACAAGCGTTTCTATAGAAAACTCGAATAATGCGAAATAGTGTTTTTTCATGAAATCCCAAGTAAGAAGAGAGATATTTGATATTTTAATAGCAGGAATCTACTTAGACGTAAGACGTAACTACTCTCAATCATGAGCAAGTACTTTCCTAAGTTAGTCAAATAGAATGAGGTGACAAAATAAGCATAACAAATAAACAAAGGAAATTAAAATTGCAACTGTATCTGCAAATTTTGATGTCAATTTGATCGAAAATGAATACGTAGCCAGGGCTGAACGAATCATTCTTGTTTTGAAGGGAGCAATATTACTGACTAAACGAGGGACCGCCATTTGGTTCAGTTTGGGCATGAGGAAGAAAGTAGGTAGGACGCCTAGAAATCCAATATTTCTCCATCTTACGTGTCTTTTTAAACTTAGAAGAGACAACCTATTAAGGGAAAAAATCTTCGTGGGAAGACATTTTCGCTGAATTTATTTTCGCAACTTCAACCCAAAATCACGAAATCAAATTCTCTGAAATTCAAAATTTTCCTCAACATGTAAAACATGCATTTTAGCATAAAATATGTGCACAAAAGTGACCAAACCGCGAAAACAAATTCAGCGAAAGTTTCTTCCTGTGAAATATTCCTCCCTTGAGGTACTCATGAAACAAATTTTGGCGTAATGAATCAACGGATCCTGCACTAATGTGACTTCTAACTGCCGCAAAGGTGACGGATCACATTAGTGCAGGATCTGTTGATTCATTACAATATATATGTAATATGCACTTGGTTTCATGATAATTTTGGCGTTTTCGTTAATTTTGGTCAATAAATTGAAATCTAAATGAAACATTATTAATGCAACTCTCCAAAATTGTTTTCGAAATCAATTGGTACATTTTATTACAACCTAAAGGTGGTGACTTTTAAGATTTTCCTCTCGGACTAAACCATGATTGGCCCTAGCGTTGACACTGAAAATCTGCTGCTATTCTCATAGGAGCACAATGACAAATGTACAATGGAATTGTCGAATATGAATCTCATTAAGCGAAACACGAAAATTTGCCTCTTAGAAAAGGTATCTTTGGCGCTGCTTATCTGTCAGCAGTTTTCATCGTCATTGATATCTTTATGAATAATGAAATTGCAACTGTTTTGAATGTGAGACTTTTTTTGAAAGAAATATTATCCAGGTAATCTGTCTGATCTCACCTGATATGTATTTTTTTGATGAACTGACATATTTGTGAGACTTTATACTGTGTGTGAAACTGAAGTAAGGAGAAACTGACATCTGAACTTTCTTCAAAAAAATATTGAAGAAAGTCGACATGTTGTTCTGTGTGGGATGCTTTAAATTTACTCTTAGCTCTGGGATAAAAAAGGAGGGCTTTGGATATGACAGTTGCCCAAATAGGAGATATTCTAGTTTGATTCGCATTTGTCTGTGTGTGTGGTCTGCGGATTAGAGTGACTCTAAGGAGGCTGAAAGTTCATCAGTTTGAAAACCTGCCTACTGATTCAGTTGATGGTTCCTGGCGAAAAAATGAATAAATGTGCATGTTACTTACTAGGGCATTCTTGGGTGTTACATACGCGTTTTTTATTTTACTGCCCTTGTACTGTTGTTTACCATTTTTCAAACTGTTGCTGTTGCAAAATCTTTAAAGATTTATCTTAAAAGCAAAATCTCTATAAAAGCAAAATCTTTAAAGATTATCTTTCACAGATAAAAAATACTCATCCATTTATTCACTGAGTATAAGATTTAGAAGAGGATAATGGAATGGTTGAGTTCTTTCATGAGATTGATGGGACTGAAGAGATTAATGATCTAGAAGAAGAAAAACAAAAACAAAAACAAAAACAAAAAGAAGAAGAAAAACAAAAAGAAAAACAAAAAATGACCACAACATCAAACAAAAACAAAAATGGCGGTACAAAAAAGAAAGATTTGGGAAAAGATAACTACGGAAAAGCAGTAGAAGTAGAAGACGAGGAGAAAGAGAAAGAACAAAAAGCACAGAAGGATATTGCAGAAGCTATGACACAAGAAGAAAAGGGAGATGATACATGTGGTGAATGCAAGCAGAAACAAACAAGGAAGAAAGATCAACAAAGTATGGTGGAATGTGAGATGTGCAAAATGTGGATATGTGGAGAATGTCATGAACTGGATAAGAGAAGTTTAGGAGTGCTAACCAAGGAAGGAGTTCATTGGGTGTGCAAAGGTTGTGATAACATGGTGATGTTCTTAATTTCTAAGTATAGAGAAGGCGAAGATGATTGGACGACGGACAGGGGCGCAAAAATGGCCGGAACTGGCGAGGGGAGCGATGAGGCGGAAATGAATAATACGGAAAGGACGAACGGCAAGGAGATAACTGAATAAAACACAGAAATGAAAGAACGAATCAGAGAGCTAGAAGAGAAAGTAGAAAACAAGAATAAGGACATTGAAGAGAAAATAACGGAGAATAAGAAAGAAGCCCAAAAAAAGGAACAGGAAATCAAGAAACTAAAAACCGAAATAAACCAAAAAGGAGAAATATTATCAGAAAGAAAAACACAGTTGGAAAAAGAAAGAGAAACAAATGCGAATTTGAATGAACACTTAAAACAAGTAAAAGAAATCAATAAACAACTTGAATCGAACGATCGACAAATAAAGAGAAATGAAGGAGACAGAACGAACAACGGAGAAAGAAAGAGTGACACGGAGGAAAGGTATAAGAAAATACCATGTAAATTCTACGAACAAAACAGGTGCAGATATGGGAGTCGGTGTAGATACCAACACAAGGAAAAATCGATATGTAAATTCTACAAAACGAACAGAGGGTGTCGGTATG
>JAUBWS010070166.1:0-13975 GCA_032270445.1 Darlingtonia californica
CCCCTTTCTTCTTACATTCGCTCCCACCCCCCCCCCCCCCCCCACCCCTCCTACTAAGTTAGAACCTAATAGTTTAATGACCCTTTTCCCAACTCTAAAAACTCCCAGTTCTATGATCTGTGACTGTTGAGCACTCATAATGTAATGTTCAAACAGATTTATTCGTAATTTCACTTCTACCATCGGGGTTTTTAACGTGTTTTTAATAGTTTTCTTGATAAGCACCTTTCAATGATTGGTTGTTGAAACCACGAGCTCTTTTTTCTTTATTCCAGTATAGAATTTGACTGACTAAAAATATTGCTATAGTTTATCAGGCCCTGCAGCATTTGCCAATTCAAATCTTTTGAACATGCACAGCGTGCAAAACGCCTGAATACCCACCCCAGTGGTCAAAATCGTAAAAAAAACCATGTGGAGGAGTGTCTTCTTTTGAAACGACACGCTGGATTGTGGTAGAAGTTTTTAATAATTTTGCCCACTGGGACGGGAAATGTACGAGACTGTATTCGGTAGAACTTCACGCTGCCCAGTCAGCACAAGACCTTCGAACGACGTCAAAACAACGTCTTATGCTAACAGGGTGTGATGTATATCGTACATTGCACCTTCTGATGAAGTTTTTCAAAGAAAATTTGCTAGAGATGTGTCATGGTTTTTACCTGGGAAAAATTTCCTGGCACTTTGACTCTCAACTAATGTGGTCATTGAAGTAATCTTTCTTGTATCGTATGGGATTGTTCACATATTACGTAATCAAGGATGAGGAAGGGGGGGGGGGGGGGTCACTGCTAATGTTTATGCTTGATTACGGGGAAGGGGAAACTAGTAAGTATGACGACATAAGCAAGTTATTTTTTCTCAAACATCATTTTAAGTTATTTTTATCTTTTTAGTAGAACGTACAAAATGAAAAATCCACATAGTAAATTAATTTTGTGTGTTTCACGGTTGCCTTTTTACTTTTTGTGAAGCCTAGATATTTTTTCCATCTTGCAAACGTTAAGGTCACGAAAGGATTTTTTGCTCTTTCGTATGGTGTATGACGTCATAACATCAATTCTTATTCTTGTTAGGAGAGGAGGGGGGGGGGGGGGGTAACTAAATGATAACGTACTTTGGGAGGGTAGTCTGCCAAATGATTACGCTTGATTACAAGGGTAGGGGGATTCTAAAAGTGGTGAAGAATTGATTACGTAATATGTGAACGATCCCTATGGCCTTATAACAGTCAATATTTTTGATGAAACGTAGTTGGTGATGTACAGTCTTTGGTCTGTTCAAACTCGATCAGTTTGCTTTCAATGAATGGATGTTGATAAAAAAAAGTCTGGGAACTTTTTTAAGAGCAAAAAGCTCGACTTTTGATTGGTGTTTATCCAAAAAAGATTACTTCATTTAAAGTTAAATCGGTGTATTTCTTGTATATTGTCTTGAAACCTTAAAACTCGATTATCTCCAGATCTACTCTTCCACCACGCTCCTTTATTTCGTATACTCCAGCTCCTTCAAAAATCTATTCAATTAATGACGATTGATTCTTTTGGATACGTTTGAGGATGCAGTCACTTTAATTGGGTTAATAGCCATATCACTATTTTTAAAAGCGATAGCACTTGACACCCACAGACACATGGGATTATTTTTAGAATCGCCTCAAGTAAAGAAATCGATTCTATACCATAAGGTACCATTCATGTACGCAGTTGAAGGGGAGCGCCCAGTCCAGTGTTTACACCTGATGCTTTATGATGCTGTTGCATACAAGGACGGTTGGGTTGGACCATAAAGTATTTACGTCTGTGTTCTTTAATCACGCATTTTTTCAGCTAGTTTTCTTACATATTACACTTATAATCTATTTCCTAATTATTCACATTTCTCTCTTTTACTCTACACTAGTCTAAGGGGGAGGGGGAGAGGGTCTAAAAGTCCATCCTAAAACGAGCTTTTCCAGAAAAAACTGTTGAGAATATGGACTTAAATGAAAATTATCGACCCCCTGGATGTCCAAAAATAATAACTCGACCCCCTGGATTTTTCACACTGAGACCCCCTGGACATCTACTCTTTTGTAAATTTTTACAGGTGAGACCCCCTGGAAATCCGCTTTTTAGCAACCCTGGACGTCGACAATTTGAGACAGTGAGCACCCCCTGGACGTCCGATATCCTCAACATAAGGTATAAAGTTTTTTTCTGGAAAAGCCCAATACATAGGATCTTTGTGAATAGGTCTTAAACAGGCATTTTGCCAACTAGTATTCGTACAAATTGTACTCTTTTTAATCTATTTCCCAATTCTTCACAATCATCTCTTTTACTCTACACTATAGTCTAGGGGGGAGAGGGAAGAGGTGTAAAGTGAATTAAGCCACAACCTTACATTTTCCAAGATTGTTTTCTTAAGATTTATTTAAATTGTTCATAATCTCCCTTTAGGTATAGGAAGAGAAGTTCTAAAAATCTATCCTTAATTGCGTAGGAATTATATAAGAATGAGCCTTAATCTGACATTTTGCCAGCCATTCTTTTGCCTGTACTTCTTATATATTTCCTAATTGTTTACATTTCTCTCTTTTAGTCTACACATCAAACAGTCGTTTACAGTAGTCAAACAACAAACCTTATCTCCTAAATAAACGTGATTATCGATATCCCTGGCAGTTTGAAACTTCTCTTTGTGACAACTGTTTATCATTCGGCTACAACGAGTACAGAGTGTGAATTACTGTACAGCTATATTTCGTACTTGACATGGAATTAATCAGCGAGATTGTTTGCTTATTTATTTCGCATCGATAAAGATCTTAGTAGACAAGAATTTGTGATAACTGTACGACATTGACCACACATTTAACCGCTAAACAATTTAAAAAAACCGCTACACTTTGTGATATTTGTATGACAAGTACCGCACATTTTATCGCTAAAAGGTTTACGTTTTCAAGACCACGACATCATTTATGTGCATGGTGATTCTTGACCAAGATGACGATAGAGAAAGGGGAATTACCTTTTGATGAGTTCCCGCGTTTTCATTCAGTATCGTTCAGTGAACCCAAAGAAACTAAGGAATCTCCAAAGGAATCTTCAAACGATGAAAAGGAATACCTTTGTCCGCGATCTCCTAACCAACGAATGCGCTCACGACCGCGCATGTCGTCTGTCTTTCATATGGTGGACTCGCGGTTTGCTGGTGGTATAGTGACAAGAGCGAACTATATGACACGATGTTTTCGTACAGCTTGGGAGATAAACTCTGGTGATATTCCCTGTTTACGTTTGTTGTTATGGAATGGTGAAAGCTCACAGTCCCCTTCGTGGCAAGCTTTTACAGGGCTGATGTTGCAGTGGGCTTTGCCTATGTTACCATTAGCATTAATCCCGCGGTCAGTTCGAAAGTCTGAGATGTTTCACGCTTTAGCTTGGCTTTTATTCGTGTTTGAATTCCTGATTCTGCTATGGTATGCCTATGTTATTTACGTTCTGGTTCGAAACAAAAAGCACTGGAAGCGAGCTTGGTTTACGTTCGAGGTTCCACGTGGCACGATCGGATTGGTTGATTCAGGCCAATCGCATGAGCTGACTTTATTTCACTTCAGTGCAAACATTCGATTCATAAAAACTACGTTCACCACAATAGGCCGTCTACACACTATATCGAAACACGAACAAGAGATTCTAGAAATGGACATGCAAAGAAGGAATCTTGATACATGTGAGATTATATTGTACACTGAAGATTTCCTGAACTGTTATTGTTCGTGGCCAAAATATATGACAGCTGGACTACTGTTCGCGCATTTTGCAAGTGTAATTTTTCTTATGGTTCTATTAACCATTTAAGTGCTGATGTCCACTTAAACTGGAATGGCTGCTGAAAACAATTTTAAAGGTCTTGGACTCCTGGAGAGAGAACTAGGAGTACCGTGATCCATGCACCAGGAAGCGGTCCCCAGTCAACAAACAGATTACATCCAAAGATTTACAAAATCTTGGAACGTTCCGGCAATTAAAGGGTTAACATACTAGTTCCATAAGACAGGAGAGCTAAGCGATTTAAAGCCTTGACGATAAGTTTATGTCGGAGTTGTTATTGTTTTGCGTGACTTTCCGAACGTGTATCGCCATGAAATGTTTGAAATCTGTTTGCTAACGGTGATTTCATCAACACATTAAGAGGATTTTTGTGGAACTTATAGTAGGTTGTGTAAACTGATGGATATATTTTCGTTGGATAGCGAACAATAACATTGGCCGATGTAAATGTCCAATTTTCATTTAGCGGAAGTTTCATGATACAGCTTAATATTAAGCAGTTGAACACCGATGAATTATACTTTTAGTGTCTAAGGGACTTGCAACCTCAACACCCCCATATTTTATATACTAAAGTGACACTCTCGTTGAGCAGATTTCGAAAATGAAAACAACTCAATTTTCCATTTTTTTGGATTTTTGATTAGGGTACAAACACCATTGGGAGCGGAATTTATTGTCCAGATTTTCATAAAATATTAAACTTTGTAAGATATAAAATATGATGACGATTGACCATTTATTCAAGCAAGAAAGTGTAGAAGCGTTAATATATAACATGTTGTAAATTTACATATTTCTAAGTTCATTTTTGTGTGTTTATACATTTTTTAATAGAAGATATATCAGGGAAAAAATATGTTTTCATTACCCTGTGGCTTTATTTTTTGGGTTCAATGCGCTTACTATGACTCTTAACAAGGGATGGTTTTTTTACCGTTTGAAATAACGAACCACCGAGACAATTTCTGTCTTGATTATTCAAACAATTCTTTGCGTGAAATACCGTAAATTTTTTCTACCGTATTTCGAGTTGCTGAACGAATGCTGAAGATATTTCCCACGATTGTCTAGAGAAGTCAACATACCAGTATATTCTTTGAAAATACTCCCCAACTATTTTTCGATACAAGGTTAGTTCAATTAAGAGATTTTCGGGACCTACGACTTTTTAAAACGACTGAATTTGAAAACTAATTTTCCACGATCATCTCAACATACATAAGGTCGCTTTACAAAATTATTAAATACTAAACGGAAAATAAATATCTTTTGAACATCAAACTATGATTAAAAATACTTTATTAATTGCTCTTTAATTTAACCCCTTCTGGTGCCGGGAATTTCAAACACTTTTAGGTACCTTTTGGACATAGTCTACCCATATCTCTGGCCTCTATCTCTTGACCGGGGACCGATTCCTGGTGCCTGGCTCGCGGAAGCTCCTAGGTACTACCCCCTAGCCCAGGACCGGTAAGGATTTTAAAATTTCATTTCACGAATATGTTTGTCATAGCCACTTAGGTGGTTGAAATTATGTTCGACGATCATTTTGTTGTGAATATACTTAAAAACTTTGATTTTTACGACACCATGTTTTTCATGTTTTTTTCGTTCTTGCATCACTATATTCACTGAACCAGTCCAAATCGCATCATTCAACCACCTATTTTTTGAAAGTTTCGTAAGCTTTGTGCATATGTTTTGATTATAGTAAGGTAGATAAGCGTACAGTTATATGAAATTTTTTGATGTATCGTCGTTGAAATGATTGTTCCTAATGCATTCAACCCGCGGGGATGGTTTCTGAATGCTTCTTGACGAGTGAAATCAACAAAATAATGATATTAAGTCATAGAGAGTTCAGGAAAAATATAATAAAAACCTTGCCTAAGTGATGGGTACCTGCTCCGCGGCACTTTTTACTTTATAATAACTTTCTTATAATAATATGGGACATCCGAGGTTGTGAAATACCGATATCCCAATGGTTTTTTCGCAAAATACCGTCATTGTGTTCAAAAATGTTGACAACGTACCGATACCGTTAATATCGACCTCGTCTTTTGGGACCTTTTTTGCGGCGCTTTTTGATATGCTGATGGCGCCATCTAAATATAAAAAAGCTGTAAAGCAGTTGTGGGAACAAGAGTGCATTGATATTAACCTAGAAAATGCCTTCTATTAACCCTTTCAGTGCTGGTATGTTAAAATATTGAGAAAAACCCATGCGGT
Source organism: Darlingtonia californica (assembly GCA_032270445.1). Classification (NCBI taxonomy): domain Eukaryota; kingdom Viridiplantae; phylum Streptophyta; class Magnoliopsida; order Ericales; family Sarraceniaceae; genus Darlingtonia; species Darlingtonia californica. The sequence goes on from JAUBWS010070166.1 coordinate 6,057, forward strand.
GGGGTGTTTTCTATTTAAACGGCACGCAATCCTGCGTGCCGTTTAAAGAGAAAAACACTCCACCGCATAGGGATTTTCCTGCTGAAACGGTCATCGGCACTTAAAGGGTTAAAACATTTTTTGTATTGATAGTTGTTCCAGGTGAGGCTTAAACAGTCACTTGTAGGTCTAGTTTAGGAAGTTAATATCTTATAATTTGCGGAATGTCTAAAAATTTCATTATTCTTAAAAATATAGAAAGATAAGCACCAACACAACAAAATAGGAAAAAATTTTCGAGCTGGGTGTTAAAGCTAGGAGGGATATAAACTAAGTAATACCCTATCTATAGATTGAAAATTAGCAACTGAAAAAGAAAATGAGGCTGAAATTCTTAAGAAAAATAATAAGGATACTCCACAGGCTCAAAGAGAAATTCAGGTCTCTTATAAAAAAATAGACTAGTTTCGAGAGCATCCAACAGGACATCATTTACAAAATATCTGTTCGGAAGGCATGTTTTTCCTAGAAATTTGCATGTGTTCGGAGAATATCATAATAAGCTACTATGGAAAAATTGACGTGTTTGGCCGAAAATAACGATTTGATGCCTGCTATATTTTTTTAGCTTTCCTGGTTAAAAAGAACAGATATTTTGTACTTTGGGCTCCTGGATATTTACTTTTTTTGGAGAAACATGTTAGTTTCCTAGATTTTTCGAAGTGTTCTGAGACCATTTGGCTAGGCTAGATTCCTTGTCAAAGTGAACTTGCTGGGAAAAAAGAACAGACATTTTGTATTTTGGGCCCGTTGGATGCTTCTGTAGTTTATTAGCATATATATTTTTTCAATCGGACTCTACTTTTTTTTCAATGAAAGGGCTGCTCATAAGAATAATAGCGGAGTAGGAACCAGTACGGAAAAAAAATATTTCCTGTTTTTTTTTCCGTATAGAAAATGTCGTACTAGACTGGTTTTCGGCAAAAAACTGCGAAAAAAAGCCTAGCAAGATAGTCTAATAAACCACCCAAGTGGTATCTGTGTTTTGAGATGAGGTATAGTCATTACATGTCGACGCACCAGGAAGGTTTTTAAATTAGAAACCCTACCGTAATTTCTCTAATTTAGTGCGGCTTCTAATTAGTACGGATTGTTTTTTTTTCCAAAATGGAACAATTTTTTTCCCTCTAATTATAAGTGCGGGCACGCCTTTGGGAACTTTCGATTTTCCTCTAATTTAGTGCGGCAAGGGTCAAAATTTCCTCCAATTATAGTGCGGGTTGACTTGACTTTAGAATCCCTTCAAGTTGGTGAGGTAAGTTTTGGCTGACTGAAGTACGACTTCGAAGGTATAGTCGGTGCCTTGAGAAGAATTTCTCCACCCATCCTCTCATTAAATGTAGGGTTATTTTTTTGAAGTTTTTTCCTCTAATTGTGCAGGTTAAGGATGATAAAATTATGGCAATTTATTTCCTCTATTTATAAGTGCAGCATGGCCAAAAAAAAATTTTCTTTTAGCCGCACTAAATTAGATATCTCTTACAACCTCGTCCCCAGAGCGTCCTTTTAAATTTTGCTATGCCGATGAGATGTTACCAGAGGCCAAGGTTTGGTTGGCTAAACGCATTCTCTGGTTTCATTATGAATAGATTTCCTTTCTATAATCTGAGCAAAACATCCTTATTCAACTGTGTGAAGTGAAATCCAGCTCGATACCATACCATATTATTCAACAAATAACCCTTAAAATTTGTTTATGCTTACCGAAGCTTAAAATACAAAAGTATTTGTAGGCTGGCTGTCCCTGAAAATTTTCCATCTTTCCACATTGTCAAGAAAAAAACGAAAACAAGTTTGTTCTTTCGAGACTGCGAGTCGAAAGACGGTAGGTTTCCCACCCAGAGCATTTGATAATCGACTTACTTTCAAAATACTGTTCATCTAAGAATGAAAGAGTCTGAGAATGGACTTAAATTCCGGTACCATATGTGTAAACGTGGTTTATTAGAAAAACTATCATTTACATTTATACAGCATTGTTTTTATAAATGCATTGGAGTTAAAAAAAATTGCACCTTTAAATAGGAAGCCTCCTTAGATAATTGAAATGCTTAATTGGTAAGCTTCCGTATGCCATTTGTTAACCTCTGTGGCTATGGCAATTGCTAATCCCCATCGGTATCGCTTGCAATGTTCATGTAGGTCAATGAATAAAAGAAAAAGTAGCACAACAAGTACAATAGGCATCGATGAAAATGCGCTATATTTTGGGTAGTCTTTTGTATCGCTCATCGCTCAATTTCGTGTGGCTAAATCCCCCGCCCACTTGAAAAATTATTCCAGCCCCCTGTTTATTCGATACCCCGCCCCCCTAATTATTCGGAAATTTCATGCTGTCGTTACACGATTTTGGGATTAGCGATCCCGAATCGCTGGCGGTGAGCAGTGGATCGATCAAAGCAGTCAAGCCAAAGGAAGTTCTGCAGGTTTCTGATTATTTTCTGGGTTTTCTGATGCCAGACAGTGATAGATGAACATTTGAAAGTCTACTTCATCTGAAAGCATTTGTCTTCTTTTTTTTTCTAACTCACTCTAGTCACTTATTTCCCTAACTAGCTAGGAAAATATCAGAAATTGTATAGCTGTCTAATTTGAAAATTGGGTCAGTTGTTCCACGCCCAGAAATGAAACCAAATTGCATTGAATCAATATTGATTTGTCAACGAATTATTGTTTCAATCACACGCTCCATAATCTTCAGAACATGATCAAGCAATTTAAGTCCCCGATAATTTCCTCTGTCATTGTCAAGTGGATCACATTTCCCTTTGACAAAACAATTCAATTGATTATGTATGATTTGTTCCAGTCTTCCGGTACTTGAGATTCAGCAACAATGCAATTAGCAAGGTGGGTAATGGATGGGGGATTATCTCCTCGTCAGCTGCTAGTATCATGCCAACACTGACGTCAGAAGGACCAGCGGCTTTTTATTTGGTTTCATGTTTTTTAGTGCACTTCTTCTTATCATTTCATCAGTTATGAAGATAGGTGGGCCTTGATGGTGCAATATTGGTAAAAAATACAATAAAATACAATAAAAACTTCTGATGAAAAACAAACCGGCTTTCAGGTTCATTATTGGAATAGGCAATACAGCAATACAACACAGGCAACTTGCAATGAGACATTTGTCTCAATAGACAATAGTGGTATTTTGTATGTAAGGTCAGGAGTTGGTGTAGAGTCCATTACCCACCTGGCAAACACTGGAGCTCGAGTGTCGATTTCTTTGTCCTTATCCCATTTTCCCAATTTTCCTTTTTTGTGCTTAAAAGTAATCCACATACCAATAATGATTTTACAGCTATTTTAGTTTTTAAGTATTCTTTTAGAGAAAACTCCTCCGTCCGACAAAGATTGAAACCTTGTCACGATCTGGCAACCGGCTTACCCAACTGGCAAACACTATTTATCTGTACGGAATTGAGTACTTAACATACACATAGTCAGTAAATTTTTAAGGAAATAATATGAGAAACCAATTATCTTTTCAATGTTGTATAACTTTTTATTAAACCATTCTCCTAATCTTGTGAATATCAATCATTTTCATTAGGGGGATTTTTTCTAAGTGTAGGAATTTGATTGTAGCATATCTTCATTTTTATCTCAAATACCACTATTTCGAACGTATTGAATTTGTCCTGCAATGACATCATTCTTTGTTATGCCGTGCTCAAGAGTGTTTGCCAGTTGGGTAATGGCTTTGTTGAACGCTGGTCGATTTGTTTTTGTGAATTTCTCTTTTTCACTTGTTTCATTTCAAATGGAAATACATTTGTAAGGAAAAGTATTCATTTTCTAACAAAGAATTATATATATAAGTTAAATTTTTAAAGATGTATATAAATTGGTTATTAAAATTGATTTTTCTCTCTTGGTCATTGTAAGCCATTTTTTTTGGCTTAGTTGCAATTTTTTACCCATAAGAAAAAAATGATCTTTTTTTTCAAGATGCATTGCACAGTTTGTTCTATTATTTTGGATAAAGTTCAAGAAAGGACAAAAGTATAAGATTCAAAAAAAAATCTTTTAAAGAAAAGGGGTTTATTACATATATCTTAAAAGAAAAAGCTGAGTGTTTGCCAGTTGGTTCTGTTTGCCAGATGGGTAACGGACTCTATTAGCCAGGAAAATGGAGTTGGTCAAGAAAAGTGATGAGCAAAATTATCCACTTTCACTAGCAGAAACATCATTATTAAAACACAGTGTCTTGAGAGGCCAAAATGGATTTTTAAGAATTTTTGAAAGTTATATAATTAAAGAGAGAAAAGGTTGAAATTTATATACAAGTTTTGACAATGGCACACTATAGCACGCTTACATGTGTTTTAAGGGTCCATTAGTTTGGTAGCTCAGAACTTACCTCCAATCCAGAAGCCTCAGAACATCTTACAAAACATTATTCAGTTACCAAAGAAATATCTTTCCAAGAACTTTGCAGAACACTTAGAACTCATTCAGAATCCGCTGGCGAGGGTGACCATTATAAATTATGTTCCGAGTCAACATTTGGCTTTATAATTTTGCTGTGAATGACATTTTCTTACTTTGCACAATCGCAATGGGAAAAGATTTTCTGTTGAAAGTTCTCCTGGAATCAAAACAAAAAAATGCAGAGTCTTCTTCATCAATTCTGCAAATGACATTCTCAATTGTCAACCAAAAGAATGGCGAATGCAGAAATCTATGTTTTTGGTTTGAAAGGTTATATATTCTCAAACTTTGCCTTATTTGCCAGACCCTTTTTTAGAAGAAAAGTGCGTCTGACTCTCGGACGCTGCCCCTCTTAATTTTGTCAAATAAAAAGTTTCATTTTATCTAAAACTTTTAACACTTGCACCTACGTAGGGGTGCTGCTTGGTTATAAGTGACCATTTTACTTTGAAAAATGCCCTTTTTTCTGTCAATGGACACTCCAAGAGCAAGTTATTTTCTGCATGCAGAATTCCCATTTATCAGTTTCCAAAAAATCATTAAATTCTGGGCCTGTCTCACCTTCTGCATGCAGAATGTTACCAAACAAATGGGCACTTATAATTATCACAAAGCCTGGAAATCTCAAAAATGTGAATAAGTGCTCAGGGTGTTTAATTGAGCAATGCGGACAATTTCTGGCGTGCCTACAAAGAGGTCCCTAATCATTGTAAAATTGGGCCCCAATGCCATAACACTCAAGCTAACTACCGTTGGTGTGGCACATTATGAACAGCCTTAGCAAAATCCAAGTATATCACATCAAAAACATCACCTCCAGCTATGTTATGAATGGTTCTCCAACAAAAATACTAATCTGATCAAAAATATTAGTTTTTATCTAGATTTCTTAACTTTGGATCATGTTTATTTTGAAGAGCGCCAAAAATGTAAGGGGTCTTGATATCAAATTTTTGCCTCAAGGGGTTTATAACTTGGCTGTTCTTTTACTCCATCTCCATCTGTCGTAATCTTTCAAAAGCTATTGAAAAGGTATCCTGCAAGAATTTTTGTTAAAACCTCATTTTCTTGTTTGCTGTACATTGTATTTATTTGTATATGGTAAATAAATTCATCTACTTAAGTACTTGCATTGTTATGTAGTTTTGACAAAATCGAACCAGCACACTGAATATTAATAAATCATTTATATATCATGTTTCGGTCCTTCAGACAAAAAAGTCTTTCAACTTATGACCTATATAATTTAAATGATTTTAGTACAACTTGTATGCGAGGATGGATTGTGACCCTTAATTCAGTACTTTGTGCTAAGGAATAAAATATATTCAGGATTTGAGCTTGCCAAGATTTTTTAAACTATTCTCTAAATTCTCGATTCAAGAGAGATTTCAGACAGGAAATTGTTTGGTAAGTGTTCTGGCAGATCCACTATTTCAATCTGGATTTTCTTGGTGTTACTTATCCCTGGCTAGTCAGGATGCACGCTATCAAGTCAGACAATTAATGATATCAACTTAAAAGGAGAGGTCCAAATCACGCTTCAAGGTTTTTACACCAGTAATATTCAGTTCATTTAGTGATGTTTTTCCATCAGTGAAATGTGCCTTCACAACAATGCAGTTGTTGGTGCTATTCTGTTAACCAAGATTTGGATGACTTCAGACCAACAGTAGCCAAATTGAATTATCGTCACTTGTAACGAACCTTGTCTTTGGGCTGTTCATAATGTTGTTTGAGTTAATTTTTTGAAAAAAGTGTGCTAATTTGTTTGTGTCAATTTCTTTGATAACCTTCCTTTTGTAAACATAAATTTGCAAAGTTTTTCCTTCACGATCAGTCATGGTATGTTAAGTATGTTTTTTGCTTTGTAAATTCTCAAAGGTATTTCTTACTTAAGTGATCCGCAAGTACAAAATGCATACTACATACTACACACTACATACTAATATGTTGCAGAACAAATAAATATTCTAGAGATAGAAATTAAACTTCTTGTAAAATCGAAATTGTTGTATTATGGGGGTAGCAGCATTTCAAATAGACAATTAAAAACACTAATATCAAAATGATTTTCAGGAAGATCTAATTACAGTAATGAACAACATCAAAAGTTTTCCTCATATTGGGTTTGATGTTATCGCTATTAATGGATTTAAAATGGATGTCAACTTGATTCATAAGAGTGATTTCATTGCTGTGTTAGGAAGATACTAAAACACTAATAATTTATTGTCATCATGACTTTAATAACTATTATACGTGAATTCATGAACCATGACATCCATTGAATTTATCTGTATCAAAAACATTTTATCATATTGAGCATGATGTCACAGATTTACATGAATATAGATTGTTTGTCTCATGAATAAGTACAGTTTCGGAGGATCTTTTATATTTTTGGTTAGTTGATCCTGTACTTAAATAAATACTTTAAGGAGATGATAACAATTTATTCTTCAAAATAGCATATTTTAAAGTAGTTTTTTGAAAAGCAGCTGGGTTAAAATCAATAAAATAAAGACCAAAATTGATAGATGAAATTTAGTAAACATAAACTATATTGAAATACCAAATTGATAAAGATTGGTAGTTGGAATCTATTTTTTATTAAAGTATATGTGTACAAAGAAAAAATATTTGCAAATTCAAAGTTTTATTTAACACAATTTTTGATAGTCTGTAAAATATTAGTAAGTAATATGCAGTATGTAGTATAAGGCTTATTGTGAACAAGCTTCCTTTTGACGAGCTTGATCGTGTATTTGCATGTGAATATTGTATACTGGTTTATGTCATGATTGTTGGTGTAGTGACACCGGCATCTTCATTCTGTTGATTATTCCTGGCCTAACATAAACTGAAGCACTGTTTGGCTGTGATATGATCTTAATGAATTTTGCAAGACTTTCAATTACTTTTTGGATTGCTTTTTGGTTTCCTATGCTTAATTTTGCAAGTTGATATGACTAGTTGAATGGAAGAATGTGCTTCATCAATTTCTTCAAGTACAAAGTTATGAAGTCATTAAACTGTTTCATATGTCTTTGTATTACATATTGCTATTCCCATTGTGCATAATTAATGCAAGATTCACAATCAAACATTTTTAATGTTTGAAAATGTTTTCATAAATGCTGTTAAACTTGAAACAAAGAAAATCCAGGTTTCTTGTCAGATCATAATTTTAATCAGACCTTCGGGAAATATGATAAAGTGTTTTCAATCATTCTATTAGTGTTTATATTCTTTCTTGAGCAATAATGAAGTTATTAAATTCAATCATCATTGAAAAAATATGCTTTAAATACTTGATGTCAGTTCAATTAGGGGGCATCCATAAAGTACGTACGCAGTTGAGGGGGGAGGGGGAGTCAAGCCCAATGTGTACACCTATTGTTTAATGACGTCATTTCTATTGTTTCATTGCGTACAAG
>JAUBWS010070177.1:0-11833 GCA_032270445.1 Darlingtonia californica
GGCTTCACCAACCCAAAAAGCCGGAGTAAGTAGAGTTAGTGAGAAAAATTATCAATCGTAGCATTTTTTAAATAGCGGAAAACGTTATTACAATAAATATTATAAAAACAATATAAATAATTTTTCGTCAAATAATCTTTTACAAATTTATTTTAATAAATAAATATATAAACGTCAGGGATTTACAGTTTTCTTTTTGGATTAAAGCAGTATAGCCATGTCAAAGATGTTTCAGTATCACGTTCAAGCCATTTAAGATTTTTAAAAGATTCATTGACTAGATTCTTTCACTTCTTCATGTGTGTTACTCCCGTGCACTAAAAGCTTTTTTATTTACCGACATTATATATCGGTTGCGAGCCTGCTGTAGCTTCTATCTGAGAGAGATTGGGAGCGGGCTTTAGCTTCGTTAGGGTTACAAAGTACCATTTAAAATCCGAATACAATCTTCAAATCTCATGTTGAAGTGGTCCCCGATAGAAGAAGTGAAAGAATCTCAACGAAATAAATTGAAAATAATCATCTGTTTTCACAGAAATGTGACTATTGATCAAAATATCATTTTTCTATGTTAGTTTTATTTTGTAGAGCCTAAAGTAAGACCATTGATTAGCATGCGTGTCTTCCGATTCGTTTCTGACACACTACGCAACACTCTAAGTCACAACAATAAATACCCATATCATTTTAAAATGATGTTGTCGTCCTAATTTTTATCACATTCTACATAAATTAAACAATATGTAGTTTCAATTTGAAACCATATTCTTATGAACATTTTATAAATAAATTTCTCATAGTATAGTCCGATTCTTGAGACAGTCAGTTTACTTCAAATTTGCACGTGAAGCAATTTTGGACTTATAAAATATTTGGTTCTTGGCAAAATACCCCAGAAATATAATGAGATTAACTTAAGTCAATTGTTTAAACTTACACACCTCTATAAATTCGTCAATATAAATCATGACGCTAATATCTGTTTCAGAAGTCTATCCGACATTTGTTGCTGTCTCTTGTTACTCATTTTGTTCAGTGTTCTTTTTATGGTTGCTCTTAAGCTTGCAGACCGTTTGCAGTTCCCCTTGCATAAGTCAGTAGCCTGCATGCAAACGAGTGTCTCTTGTATCGACTTATTGCTCAGACTAGCATAGCAAATTGTCTCTTTTGATTTGCATTTTCCGTAGCAATCAGTAACTCCACGTCTGTATTCTATGGCAGCTTCAATGCTGTCGTCGTCAATAGGTTTTGCATCTACAATTTTCCTCGTTATAATGACCAGCCACAATATAGTTGCAAATATCACATAATGCGATGGTGTAATGGTAATCTGGATCCGATTCATGTCTCTGAAAATAACAAAAAAGAATACTTTTCTTTAGAATATGTTATCATATACAACTTTTGACGTTTCCCTAAAGTGTCAGTGTCGGCAAATAGTGCCATTTTATAAAGTTTGGAGCTGTTTTGCTATTAACTTACTCCTGAGAATTTAGTAAGAATCGTGTGTTACAATGTTAAGTCTTCCCACACGTTTACTTCTACATGGTCTAATATGATGAAGTTATACCATCATATCATGGGAAAGCTGGTTGAGACGTTTACAATTAACAGGAAGCTCGCATAGACGTTTGTACGTTTGATTTATCTTAACACACGCTGAGAATGATAATTTTAGCTCCTTTCGTGTTGATATATTTAGATGTGAAATATTGTACCTCAACCAACATCCGTATAATTCAATAAGAATTTACATTTAAAAATAGGTATATTTAGCGGGTATGAGAAAGGTCCTATTCCGCATTATGCGAGTTTTCTGTAGAAACGCTTGTTATAAGTGTTTGGAAGAACGACAAATCGAGACAATATTTTGCTTGCTTAAACAAACACTTTTAACGAGCGTTTCTATAGAAAACTCGCAAAATGCGGAATAGAACCTTTCTCGATGTGTTAGCGAGATGGCTTGATTGATAAAATAATTAAAAACCAGTGATGCGGAGGAAAATATCAAAGTGCTTTTAAAAAAATAATTAGCAGGTAATAAGGAATTATTATGCTTTATTTATTACTCAGTGACCCCTTTTTATGGGGAGGTGAGTATACATTTCCACTCTCTTTTTCTTAGCGCAATCTCCATCATTTGTCGCTCAATTATTACGGCGGTTTGTTATTTCCGTAATTTACAGCTTTTTATACGTAAACATAGATTTTTTCTAGCGTTAACGTCTTCCAATTACAATTAATCTCCGTAATGTCGAGGACTTACGATTACATAATAGTTAAAGACAACATGGATTCTTTCCAGCAAGGTTCGATGAAAGAAAACGAGGTTTGTTGTAACATAAGTTTCGGTTTGTTACTAGCTTATTGTTATGTTTCAGCAACATAACTGACTGAAGCTTCTAATTTACTCATTTCAAACTATTTCTAGCATCGTAAAATTTTTGTCCAATAGAATGCAGTATCCAGGGGAGTCTCTAATTGTCTGAAATATGATTTTAGCAAAATAAAATAAAGATTTAAAACGTCAGACACTTCCGGATCATGAACATTTCGTTCGGGCCCTTATTGTTTGAGTATGTGGGGATTGAGGCAGGTGAGCCTCTGTTATTTCACATCAAGAAACTTTCCATTTTCATGGAATATGATAGGTTGATTGCTTTTAAGAAAATTATAGTGTAGTGTAAATGTTTTGGTCAGTAAAATACACATTAGGAGCTGACCGTATACAGGCGTATTATTAAGTTTTAATTAGGACAATAGCTAAAAGACTGATCGCCTACGTACTTTAATGTTCAAACATAAGGTCTTATAGACGTCACATCGGCTTAAAGAAGCGCAATTGATATAAGAACAAAATTTATAAGAATATTGAAAGCATGTACATTTTCAATGGGAATTAGACGGAATGAAGTGCCAAAATAGTACTGATAGCCGTTACGAGGTCTTTGGCAGCGAAATTCACGCATGGTTACTTCCGTAAGGTTCCCTGTAGTTATATACAGGAAGGCGGGATCCTCATTAATAACATTTCACCAAAATGCGTTTAGGCTATCTCTGATAAAGAAATATGTTTTTTTTAATATGACTATTCATTAAACAGCAATTAGCGAATTGAATTTAGCAGGTATAGAAGCTTATTGACGAACGTAATAAATGAATAAGTGAAATGGTTAAGCTAAGAAACAGATTCGCTTAAATTTTGGAATGACCTCGGTAAGTTATTCTTTTCTCGGTCAATTTTTTGTTGATGTTGTCTACTTTTTTACCACTGGGAACTTGATATAGTCTAGAAGTAACATTAATTCATCTCAACCAAGAGTAATAGCCTAGAAAAAGTGTACTGTTATAAAATACTGTTTGAAACCTCCAGTAGAAAATTCTAGTTCCTAACTTATCACGACGCTCTCACTTCGAGTTTCATGGTTCGTGTCTAATGTCACATAGGAACCAAATTATGGTAAGAAGGAATTCTTACGGCATGGAAACGGATTACCTACCATAAGACTAAAACCAACCATGTCATTCACAAAAGAGATAATCCCAATCTACCACATATACGACAATGTCAAAAATTAACCTCAGCAAAAGTTATCTTTAGTTTCTCTCGTTTTTATAGGGTCTGAATTCTTACTAGCATTTGAATCAGTCCAATGAACAAAATAACTCATTATTGTGATATGCTAAAAAGATCGATGATTATGAATTTATCAATATAAGCATGGGTACATCCTGAACTGATGTGTTTCACATTTCTCTATTTTAACCATAATTAATCCATTGTTTTGTTATACCAATAGTGACGGAAGTAAGTCTTTTATTGCGTAATACGATACCATTGCGGAACATCGTGTATTTTTTTAATGCCTGATACGATATCCGTGAGAATAAACGAGGAATGCAACAATAAAAGCGCTTAAAGGAAGAGATTTCGAAGGGATAGATGTCTGATTAGTAGACCTGTAAATTGTCCTACAATGTCAAACAAACCTAATTGTCAAAACAGTGAATTTGGGGATATTATGCAACATATGAATTTATCAATGATATTTCTGAGATTTTAGGATAATGCATTATTTTGTAATTATAGGCTGATTGCAACACTAATTGGTCAATGGGAGTCAAATGCGATGTCTTGATTGGTTCTCAGATATAGGCAATATTTCCTGTTTTGTCCGCAGCATTGCAAGTGTTTCTTTTTTTTAACATTTCTTGAGGTCCGCTTAGGAAAATATCGGTTAAAGTAGGAAGGATATATTCCAGAAACTTCGGGCTGTGTTTCGGCTTTGGGCAATATTCAACCCTACAGACCTTCTAGAACCGTTATTCCATAAATCATCGCGTAGACGCTACTTTTCTCAATTTTCATAACTTTCTTAACTTAACTCTTTGATCATTAGATTATAGAAAAATACTTACTACGTAAGACAAAGTCAAAATTATTCCGATATAACACAATGTTGAAACCAGCTTCAAGCGTTCCTTGTCCAACTTCCAAATAACCCAATTAGCATTGAAACCAGCTACAAGTAATATACTTGTCCAAGTTTCGAATGTCTCTAAGGATGGAGAGTCGTCTTATAGGCATAAGAATGCCGCGTCAAATATCGCTGAATTTTCCGAATGAATGAAAATTGGTGAAGATGTAGTATGTATCAAATGAAGAAGAAATATAAATAATGTATAACAGCGAGAAGAAAAAAACAATTCAATCTATTGAATGAATTAGAAAAATTAAGCTTAAACCAATATTTTCTTTCCATAATTCAATTGAAAAGTATTATTTAAAAAGTAATTAATTATGAATTGTTTTTCTATGGTTTCTGTGAATTCAAAAGTACCAAATACCACTTAATACAATCTATTACTTAATTTTTCTAGAAATATATATTTGAAACATGCCCCGCCTAATATTTTGCGTTGCTAAGTTATAAAGTGAAGTTGATGTAATCACTTTTGATGATTCATTTAATTTACCAAAAGGACTCATTAATCCTTTTCGGAAATAAAATGAATGATTTACCACCCAGTGTTGTTGAATGATTAGAACTTTCTGACAAACGCTTACTCAAAGGTTAAGGCAACAGTTTGTTGCAATATTGGAGTAAACATTCATGGTGATTTGGTTTAAGGTGGTTTACCAGTAAAAAACTATGAAACGTGGGAAATTCCTTTTCTTTCAAATACAAGTGTTTTGAAGATTGCTCCACATCTAACCACAAGTAAAATGAACACTTGTACTACTACGGATACGTTTATCAAGAATTGTAATGTTTTGACGCTCAACGGATTGAGTGGTATTGATTTTTGACTGTGGAGCTTTGGACGAAAACGAAGCAGCAAAAGCTTCACTTTGCAGCTGAAGTCATTTGAAGGGTCGGTTTTCTTTGCATTTTGCTTAAAACGGAAAAAGCGAATGTTTATATTTTTTTCAAAGTCGTTTTCCTCCGAAACAACTTTTTGAACTTTGAACAAAAATATTTTTCGATTATTACAAGCAATTCAGCTGAAATTTACCACACATTAAGATTATCATAATCTAATTCCGGTGAATTAGGCAATTTGTGAATGAATTATGATCCATAAATAATTAATGATATTGAAAATTTTCGTTTAGCTATCAAATTTTGAATAAAAGAACGATAAATGGTCGAAAGCCAATAATTCTAATTCATTCTCTAAAGCAGCATGTGTACAACTTCAAAATATTTTCTTCCGTGAAACTCATGTTGGTGTCTCAACATTAAATTTTTAGTGTTTCTAAAGTTTTTTAAAGGTTTTTGAGCTTTGAACGCTCAATAATTACTCATGACATCAAAATTTTACTTAATTTCGGAAATATTCTTTCTTTCTAACATGTCCAACCAAGAAAACTTGTTAAAAAGTCAATTTAGAAAGAATTAGCTTTTTTGTTGCTAAACTAACTTAAATAGTCAAAGGAAGTATAGCAAGGAACGGTAAAGTCACAAGTGGGAAGAATTAATTATACCAAAACTAGTTTACTGATCATTACTGAAAGTCCCTAAAAGCGATTAAACGCTGATTCTTTATTTAAGCAATAATAGTCACATATTTCACTTCCATATTTGAGAAAACTCCAACAGTAAAAGAAAAGATTTCGCAAAGGCAGTAAAAAATAAAATTATTGTCCGAATTAATTGCATTACTGTAAGACTATTGTGAAAATTTCTAGTTTATTTCTCTTTGCTATCAGAAGTTACGGATATAAACGTTTTGCCCAATTTACTGTTGCTGTTATTTGTCATCTTTTTTTCAATGATCGAGTATTCAAAAAATGCCTGAATATAAGATCGCAGGCTTACAAACGATCTCAAACGACTTTGTAGATAAAGCGAATCATCATTACAAACAAGTATCTTATGAAAAATTAGCGGACTCTTCATTTCCAGTTAAAAAGGATTGGATGTATTCTGAGGTCAAAATCTGCGAAAGTGACAATTGATTAGTGCTGAGTTATTTCCAATTATAGACCAAAACGTGAAAAAAGACAAAAGTTGGATGTTTGTATTACTTTATTGTGAAAAATACGATACATAATGAGATGCAAAGATGAGGTACATTTTCAGCGTTTTTAATACGATCGTGTCTTAAAAGTGCCGAGGTCAAAGGCCAACTTCATTCCTATCCATTATGGCAGCTTAACCCCGAAATCATCTATGGTCCAAACTTTGCAAATGATTGCATTTTTCTTATCTTTTTTCAAGGCACTATCTCCTGAAACAATCGGATATTTAAAATTGAACTCACTCGAGTTATGACACGACTTTTACGTTTCTGTTTATGCGGGGTTTACACGCATGATGGCACCTGCGGGTAGATCACCGTCTTATGTTTTGCCTTGTGACGCTTATAATCGACGTTGATAAACTGGATTGAACAAGTTATCTTTTGATTTGGCTAGCTACACACAAGTATTACAATTTTACAGCATGGTTTACAATTGCAAAATATAAGTTTCTGTATAAATAACTTTTCAGTTACCGTAAATGATCGATTAAGTCCCCAGGGGCTTATTTGTAAAAACCACTTTTGGGGGGTGGGGGCTTAATCGAGAGGGGGGGGGGGGGGGCTTATTAATTTGTGCAAGAAAAAATTTGAACACAATTATATTATACTCCAATAATTTTCTTCCAAAAATACCAAACTAATATAAAATCGACGATAAAAAGTTTAAAAAATGACTAAATCGCAAATTCATCCAATGTCAATGTCGCTGTCACCTCCTTCATCTTCATCAACTAACAGCTCTTGGGGCGCTGCTTCTGTTATTTTGTGGGGGCCGACCTGGAATGGATTTTCTTCTTGGTATGTGGCTTTTTTGATCTGTTTTGCTAACATTTTAATTCCAGGGAAATTCGAATAAACCCACATGGGGGCTTATATTTTGTGGTTCGAAAATCGATTAGCAAATTACTTCAGCAATTGAAAAATTAAAACAGTATCCTTTAGACAGACACACCAATTTCACCAGATGTTTTTTCCACACTTTTATTGATTAAATAATTATGCATTTATGCATCTTCTTACCCCCTTCTAACTTCAGTTGAAAAATACACAAAGCACTTGCAGTTTTAAAATTGGTATGAGAACTCAATTCAATAAAGCAAACTAAAGCTGTGTGTGTACCAGAGGTCTCTTTGCAGACTATTTTTTATACACTGTAGGCTTAAGATTTTAGAGAAAATCAAGCTAATCCGTATTGACTGGTAGCAGCAATTATCGCATTTACTATCTTAAAACCATGCTTTACAAAATCAGTTTTTTACGCAATCAGTACTACACAAATTATTCTATAATTAACTAGACAATTAATACATGAATGTCGACTATTTCTAGTTCATAAATGATTCTCACGATGGAACACATTTTTATTTCCGGTATCTTATGCTGCTTGTAGATTAATTTGATTCAACGCATACCAGAAATACTTATTAATTTTTACAAAACAAATGTTGTATTCTTTTGTAGGATAACCTGAGTTTATAAAATCCCAAATATGGATAAGTCACTAATCTAATTAAAGTCAGTATGGCTATTCAGTATTTTTGAAAAACAAACTGTACTGGATGTATATGATTCAGACTACTGTCTCATATTGCTCAGGAACTTGTCCTTTTATTTAAAATAGAATTCCCTGAGTTTTTGCCGTGGCGACTAATTTGATTTTAGGTCATTCAAAGTTATTTTAAGATATCAAACAATAATCTTAAGCTTTATCATATATCTATATGTGTCTATGAAACCCATGGTCTTCGTCAGAATAAAACTTAACACTTTTTATGTCAAGCTATAAACCGATATAACATTCTAGGATGGTTTTAAAAATCAATATACAAACTACACATGGTCCATGCATCCAAGGGTATTCATCTTATGCATTTTCATACCCTGTAAATTTTCAAGCAAAGATAGTGATTTATTGTAAGTTATTCAGTTACTTCATCAAGATAAATAATGATATGAAAATATGAAATGAAATCGCATAATGATATTGTTCGCCTTTATCCATTTCATTTTGTCACGATAATTTAGATACGAATAAATTGCTTTCAATACTTTCAAAACATTTCTAAAAATATTGAAGTGAAAAAATAAAAGTAAAGAAACAAAAGTGAAGATGAAAAATTGGCCGATTTTGCGCTATCAACTTCATATTGAAAAAGTAAATTCCTCCTGCGATGCTGATTTCAAAATGGTATCATTTATGTATTTGTGATAATTAGTTCTTTTGTGTTGGGATGTCAAAAACCGTGATTTTTGACTTTATATGGGAATTTTTAGCCAACTTTAAAGGAGTGTGTTTTAGGAACGAATAAAGATAGTGAAAAATAATTACATATTTAAAATCATCTAGGATTAAAATTTTCCCATGCCGAACATGAAAGCAATATCATAATTAGACAAAAAACTTTTTTCATTTTCAATTTTTTTTGTATCATCATTCTCAGCACAATGATAAATTTGTGCGGTCGGTGGAACTTCCTTCATAGCGTGTCATTTTCATTATTTACAACTTGCTCAACAACATGTCATTTTCATTATTAACTGCGTACAGTAACGTGGGCATTCCTAAATTTTCAAGGTGTTTGTCGTAAAATAATAGTACCGTAAAATTTGAAATTTAAAGTTTGCATAAAATTATTAGAAAAATGTTTTTCTACTAATTTTATCTGATTTTACGGTATTAAGAATTAAGATACCAAAAACACATATTTTTGATTAAATTTCCTGTTGTATTTTGCCATCAGAAAGTGTGGTGTTTTTTTTCTGAAATTATCAGTCTACACCGAAACGTCTACACCTAACTGTTTCATGTACCGACAGGGTAGTAGTCCAGCATGAGATATTTGTTCTTATATCATGTCAGACATGTTCTGTTTCGTCAAGCGTAGTAGTGCCTTTTTAAGAAATAGAAACAAAATAGCCTGGACAATGTTCACTCACAGTCTAGCGTAATAGATGAATTTCTTCATATGCCAGACAAGAACGTCAGACATGTCCGCATAATAGCAGTGTAAGAGCGCACTGAACCGATCTGGTATTCTCTACTGCACAAATCAATTCAAACTTAGATAAAATGATACTAGATAATACCTGAGATCTTTAACATCACTTGAACTATATATGAACTCAACATTTTATTGCAAACATCCCTTGTTCTACAAAAGATCCGGATTTATTTGCCATCCCTCACACTCTATTGAATATTACGGTAAGCAGTCTGGCTTACAATCCAACACATTTATCTTAATAGAGGCATTTGTTATGTATATAAATAAAACTTGGTCCACATTTTTGTGCATATTGTCTCCAGGTAGGCACTTGAATTTAGCGCATACCGAAACAGATTAAGACGGAAAAGGTGTGACCAGTTTTAGATTTAAATAGAAAATGTTTCAAAGGAGATTTCCAAATACTGTTTTAACTGTTTGTGAGCCAATCGTATATCAAACCAGAATATCTGAAGGTCAATTGAATTATTTTTATAAAATTATGTATCCTTTCCGCGTTCACTCCAGCTATGTCATTTTTACTCAGATTTTCCTTTGCCTAACTTTTAATAACAACCGGCTTTTAGCCTGAAATTTGGAACAACTGCGCAAGCTTAATCATCAAAAATTTCAAAAATGTCCCTCCAATTGCAATTTCAGGGGATGAAATTGGTTTTCATCCAAACGGAGTGCCTTCTTTGTCAAAATTCTGAAAAAAGGGGATCTAAAAAAAGTTATAAGTTTTCTCCTTGCAGTTTTTTTTAAACCAGTTAAAACAGTTTTACTGGAAATTTGAAATCATTTACATATATTTTTCCTATTTTATGTACATTTTTGTATTGAGCGGGTCCGCCGTTTGTGGATGCAGAAATGACCTCAATCGCACTGGTAACCGTCAAACCAAGTCAATGTGAATTTTGTTGATAAATTATGTTCCGGCATGGGTTTATCAACAAAATCATGAAATAAATAAATAAATAAATCTTTATTGACTGCAGCTTTTGGGGATTATCCATTTGACTACATGAATAGGGATATGAAAGCTTAACATAAACTAACTGCACTTTTACAACGAAATGGGATTGTTTGAATTAAGAAAAAAGTTTTAATCTAATAACTGGTTTATGTGGCTGATTCAGACTATATAGACAGTGTTTGCAAAAATATATATCATTCATATAGGCATTAGGAGGCTGATAAAGACTGCTTTTAGCTGTTTCATAATATGAAATTACATATTGTGTATATTGTACCTGTAAATGATAGATAAATGTAGCTGCAGGGGTATAGATGAAAGTTGAAGGTGCTGAAAGAGAAGATGCTGTTCCAGCAGGCTGAATGTTCCAATAGAAACAACTATATTTAAACATCAATCTAAAGCATACCTACGTGAATAAAAAAATCAAAACTTCGATTCCTAAAGAAGAAATGAGGAAACTCTTATATCTTTGTAGAAAGTCAGTACAATTTTCACTTTTAATGGTCAATTCATACGAAAGTGGACGGTGTAGCAATGGGTCACCATTAGGACCGGTGTTAGCCAAAAATTTTATGGTTGAGTTGAAGAGAACGATTATTCATGATCTTCTCGAAATTACAGTTTAGTACCGTTATGTAGATGATACATTCTTTCTGATCAAAGATGGTTCTTTGAATTTCATTTTGACAAAGCTAAAATATTTCATGGAAACTTAAGTTAAGGGGGTACGAGAGATTTTTTCATGAAATTGAAACAAACTATTATTGTTATAATTTCGAATTGTCCCGTGTAATTCGACGAATTTCACGCACTTTCGAATTGAATATTAGGGGTATACTTTTTAGTTCAGGCAGGAATTTTAATGTGTTGTCAATCTTACGAAAGTGTTGTCAATTTCACTTGTGTTGAACATTAAAGCAAAAACGTAAAAACAAAACGTATCTGGTTGGAAAAAGTTGTTATGGAGGGGAAACTTCACAACTGTGAAAGGAAGAAGGTACAAATAAACTGAACGCAATGTTTTTGAACATATTCTGATTGTTATAGTGTTTCATGACATGAGACAAAAAAGTTTTTTTATTTTAGAGTGTATTATATTCCGTCATTTTATTGGGACAGTTCTAAATTTTTGTTTAGCCAACATCACTCGTTATTTCCTCAATTTTTACAAATTGTCCTCGTTTCGATCTGGCAATTTTTTGTAAAATGTCGGAAAACAATCGTGAAATTTATTCTGAATTGCTCTCCTACATATGCGATTATTATTACAAAGTGATTTGATATTTAATTTTGTTTTTCTGAAACAAACTTTTTGAGAAAAAAATGTTTCCCAACAAAAAAA
>JAUBWS010070188.1:0-28003 GCA_032270445.1 Darlingtonia californica
TGAATTTTGTTTTTCATGTTTCCTGCTTTTTTCAAATCTTGAAATTTCAAATGATCTGGAAATAATGAAACTTTTGAAGAAAAATTAAGAATCATGAGGCTCAGCTCGATTTATGTAATTCTTATAAAAAAAAAACTGTGTATTGATAAGAAATAAAGTGAGACATCTCGATATTTATCGGAATCTAAAATATCAGGTCCAAGCAAGTTTCAGTATAAGTAAGTCTATACCTAAACAGGAAACGTAGTCTTTTTATATGTTTTTGGGCGACTTATACGTTGGCTCTATTGCTAATTTACTCAGAAATAAGTATCTATTGTAAAAGTTTGGCAAAGCCAGACAAAAAAGTTTCCTAACTTTTTCTTTGCAGCCAAAAAGCAAAAAAGAGAATAATTGTAGATGGTACGGGGAATTATTTAAATAATTGTTGTGATTTTTGGCCACAGAGGTAAATTGATATTACGAACGACTCTTGATTAGAGGAAAATTCGACGAAAGCCTTTGTCTTACCCAAAGACCTCACACACGCGACGCAATAAGTTTGGCATTATCAACTTCTATTAGCGCACTTAACATGACGGTCTACGCACAAGGTGAAAATTAAAACAAGGTTTAAACACATCGATGTCATCATTAATCTAATGCTATCAAAGAATTTAAATTGAGAAAAAAATTAAAAAATCTTACCAATGAATCCGTTATTTTCCGTTTTCCTTATGGTGCTAAAAATAGAATGCTTCCCTCTGATGTCACCTTGAATATTTACCCAGCATGCAATGCTGATTCCTGTTTTCGGCTTACCCAAAAAATTCTGAGGCGAAAACAAGACCTCGCCGACGTTTGTCAAATCTGCGTAATGCCCGCAAATCTGAGGGTGTTCTCGAATAACCACTTGCTGGTCTAAATAACCATGGTTACCCATTCCTGATTGGTCAATGGCCACGTGATTTTGAATGACTTCAAAATCTAAGATACACACTAGAAATAAACACAAAAAGATGAAGAATATTTTCGTTCAGAACAATAAGTCAAACTCGTATGATGGTGTTTAGGTTTAAAGATTTCCTGCATAATTTTGAAGCAAGTGAAGAATTCAAAGTTTATTTAAGGAGCACCTTTACACTTTTGGAAAAATCGTTTTTTGTTCTAGAGAAATTGAAAATTAACTAATAATGCTCACATAAGTCACTAGCGCTTATGGCGTGGCGTCATCATGGGTGACTGGCTACCCCCAAGAATTGCATTAATTGAATTGTGAACTTCTATTTTACAATTTTAAGAACAAAGATTATTTTGTAATTAGTAAGGATTGTGAGGGATAAAATAATAATAATCCTACCTGGACAATTTGGTTGGTAACAAGCGATCTGTTCCGTTTCATACCCTTCCCCAGCACAACTACCTTGACTACATAACCGGTACCGACTACTCAATCCGACACCGCAAGTTGCGCTGCATGTAGTAAATGGTGACCAGCTATAAGGATCCAATTCTTAATGAAAAATAGAAGAAACATTTTTTTTATAGTTATTGATAGCTTGATATTGTCGTAAGGTTCTACCATATTTACACAGGTTTTTGAAGAAGTTAAAGAGTTCAGTAGAAAAGTCCTGTAATATGCCATGGCGAATGAACAATCGAGACAGATTTTTCTCTAATCAGTGTAGATGCCGATAAATACGTCACGTGAATTTAATTAGCTGAAACTAATGAATTAGGCAATAACCTAGCGAATGCCGTTAACACAAATGAATTAAAAACGAATAGATTCAGCAAATGAAAAATGTGGAATTTTTGAAAAATATAAAATGTAGATAGAAAACAATGAGAAAGAAAACTGTAAACCCTATTTACACTAAACATTCCCTCAAATACTTCGCGTATGACAAATTGCACAAAAAACCCGCCATACATAGTCCTTACCTGGACAATATGGTTCCATACAAACAGCTGTTTCAATTTCCACACCACCTGTTGGGCAATCTTGCTGTGAACACCTGCGGAATCTCTTCTTCTCTCCTTGTCCACAAGTCACGCTACAAACACTGAACGGTGTCCATTGATATAGACCGCCGTGCGGGAATTTTGGCTCTTGTGTCAGGTAAGTTGTTGATTCAATAGTTGATCCTGGAGGCACATTTTCTACTGTAGTTTCTAAGTTAAAATGCTGCCAAGGTGCTATTAGTGGATACGAGGGCGCAGGTGGTGGGGGCGGAGCAGGCGGCGGAGCCATGGTTGTTGTTGGATAAATAACGCCCGGGTGTCCCTTCAAATAAGAATCGTAATAATCCTGTACCCTTGGATCAGGACCTGACGCCATGTGATCGCTCGGAGTGAGCCTAGTATCATCTCGAACTCCACTGGGAACAAGAAAAGCATCTTTGATCCAAACGTCAGGCTTGGGTGCCATTGCATGAGGTGACTTATGATATAAAGCTTCCGGGAAGTAACAGCTTCCATCTCTCCGGCACGGACGCTCGTCGATACCGGGCGGTTTAGCAAAAGACGAGATGAGAGTAGCGGAGGAAGGGTTAATGACCGGTTCACTAGAAGCTAACGAACTTCCGCCTAAGTATTCTTGATAACTACGTAAAAATTCTGGCGACGATAGTAATCGAGTGTTTTTGATATTACGTTCTTGATTTTTCAATAAAACTTCTTTCATATGTTCTTTGTTTTCAAAGTGTTTACGAATACGTTGTTCAAGATTCGGCACTCGTTTAGCCAGTTTTTTTAGAATCTCCTCGGTTATCCCGCTTTTTCGAAGATCTGGGTATTTCTCCAATATGGCGGCTGCATTGATAGCCGGGCGTTCAGCTGTATGCAAACTAGGGTAGACAAGGTTTGTATAGTACCTAGAGAACGGTGACAGGGGGTAGTTGGCTTGCTGCTTTTGTTTTTGCTGCATGGGAGGTCTCACTACTCTACCAACTTCTGGATTCCCCCTGTCATTGAATCTCTGTTGCTCCTGTGTAAATGGTGTCTTTGCAAATGTTTCGGTTGCCGGTAAAAAAGACGGTTGCTTTTGTTGTTGCTGAAATGGAATATTTAAGGCTGGATAAGCAACTTGGGGTGGTATTTGCAAATCTTGTTCTTTGCTTTCTACTTTGCGTGTTGGTAAAAATGCTGGTGTTAGTATATGTTGTGGGTCTGGTTCTCTGTTTTTACTAGTCTTACAATTACCGTCCCTAGTGCACGCCTTGTTGCTCATGTGAGCCTTTTTGTGATGTTTCTTAGGTGATTTCATAAGATCCTCGATAATTTTTTCTTTTGCTAATTCTAAAATAGGACCTTTCATCTCTGCAGCTAGTTTATCATCAGACAGGTTCTGCAATTTGTCCACTACTTTCAACATTTCTTCTTCCTTCACCTCAGAGCTTAAAATATCTTTTGGTTTTGAAAACTCTTTCACAATATCAGGCTGTGGTTCTGAGGCATCGATAGGTCTTCTATTTGGAGTAATTCTGAAACTGACTGCATCTTCCCTCATATGAGGTGGTAAAACTGGTAGAAGTGGTGCCGGGTATGTAATTTGAAGCATTTCGCGCGCCGTTCCGTGACCTGGTTTCAATCGTTTGATCTCGTGGTTTCGTTTATGACTATGTGTATGTGATCTCACTTGGGAATTGAACTGTTCTTCAAATTCTTTTAACGATAGCGATTGTTTCTGGGGAATGTATTGTTTATTATCAGCATTTTCTTCAGTTGGAACAGTTTTCTTCTGCAGTTGCTCACTCACGTCTGCCGACACGTGATGTTCACGTGATTCCGTTTTATCATTGAATTCTTTGACCTCGTCTTGAAGTACCATGACTGGTGATTTCGTTGTAGGTGCTAAAAATAAGATGATTGTTAAGTACTCCAAAATGATTAAAAATGCTGAATTTTCTTAAATTTGTTGACTCTTCATTGAAGAAAAAACAATTCTACAGCTCTTGACCACTGGTGCAGAGACCTCAGAGTAATACACCAATGGAGCGGTCCGGGAAAGCAACTAGACTAAGTCTAAAGGTTATCAAATCTGTTACAATTGAAAGGTTATTTCTGGTTTTTTTATTATGCAAATTTAGGAAAAAAATTATTGTTTTAAATGGCATATATAAATGACAAGCAGGAACTGATAAATCGTTCTAATCCCTGGTGAAACAAAGGATCGTTATGGTCTGCATAACATATATCTCCAAAAAGGTCTTTCTCTTGTTCCATTGGCCATCAGCTGAGGCAGCCTGAGCCAAGAGATAAGGTGGGACAAACAAAAACACAGGAAAATGACGCTTCCCTGTTTAACAATAATCTTCCACTTACTTTCTTTGCAACCAAATACTTCAAACCTCAAACATATATGGATACCGTGCCATGCACGTGGGTTCAATCGAACGTATCGAGCTTTGATTGGTCGAGATAAGAAATGCTTGACAATAGTTGATCTGTCTTTATTAGCTTCAAATAGCTGTAACAAGAATTCAATTGGTCAGTTTTTAAGATTTTATGAAGAAGTGTGTTCTCATTTGTCCTATTCCAGGCATGCAGAAGGTCTAGTTTGTGGGTTTACTGCATTAGCCTGAGTTCAGGTTCTAATACTCTACTCTCAACAGCAAAGAGTCTGCCCCTTAAGCTCTCACTATAATAAAAGATAATAAAGTAATTATCCTAAATGGGATTCCGGCAAAGATCGACAAACAGCCTTTGTATGTTTTCATAGCGTTCCGACACAACCAATACTCTTAGAAATTTCTTGTGAACGTTTTGAGACATCTTCTGTTTACTGGGGTAATTTACACCTGTATTTAACATCTACCTACCCTTTCATCATCGTCTTCTCTATACCATTCCAATGCTGTCGTCTCATCGCTAAATCCAAGACGATATGATACCACCCAGTTGTCGTGAGATACGTAACCTTGTGTTGCGATACCTGTATAAAGAATTATGAGCATGAAAACAAATCTCTACATGACGGAAGAATGAGTTCTGCGGCACATGCGTAGTAGTATATATGACTAAAATTTCCTTTTGAGAGTGGAAAATCTCTAAGGGAGAAGACGTTTTTATTTACGCGTAAGAGGGCACAGACTAATCTAATCTATAACCATGTCAGTTTAGAAAGTTAACGTAAATTCTTGAAATTATTCCGTTCATTTTACGACTCTGCTGTAGTACTTAACCAAATCTTTATAGTTAAAGCAAGACACAAAGACAAAAATTACTTCAATGTTGTCACCTTCTGCTAAACTATGCTACAATTTGGTGGATGAAGCATTTAGGGGCAAGAGAATAAGGGGATAATTACTTGAAATAAAAACCTATAATATAATAACTAAATATAAGATAATAACTAAAATAATAACTAAAATGAGTCGTGTAAACAACTCCGACTTATTGTACATACCAGTAACTGTTTTGACTTCTCCTAAGTCCGCCTCAATGTATTGCCTCAAGTTAACATCCTTAGCACACCAGCAACCTCTTAGATCTGCTTGATCAATTGACTCACGCACCAGTCTCCCAGTAAACGGTTGATGGTTTTCATCCAATGAAGAGGAGGAAACAATGTGATTATCATTCACCTCGCCATTTGATACACCCAAAGGTTTGTTGCATGATTCTAGATAAACAAAACCTCAGTTTTATCCAAATACAAAAGACTGAGATGAGACTATCCCATATTCCGTAGATAAAAACGCCGCAAGTGCGGGCAGAATGAGCTTGTAAAGTGAGCAGGGGAAGCTTTTTCCTTCTGTGAGTACAAACTCCGTCCACGTTATCTTTAGCTTCTTTGACTCAGGCTAAAGAATAGTTTCGCTGACTACAAAATAATCTAGTTGAGATGGAATCTATGCCAAATAATTGCCACCTCCGTGCTAAAGGTCCGCAAATATTAGCTGTCTACCCTACGTATGTCGCATTGCATCACAAGATACCTTAGTTATCTAAATTTCAATTTAGGCCTCAGCTTTATTATGGTTAAATATTAAGCCTGGGAATATGTTCAAATGCTCTTTTAAATCTAAGGCTTAAATTGGAATAAAGTAATGATTTAAGGAAGGCTTTATGTCTGATTTATAGTACTTTTTTCTTTCTGGTTTAGTAGCTTTAATGTTCGGAATTTTTGAAAGCATTCATATATGAGAAAATATCTTCAGAAATATTTCTTAATATTACATTCAACACGTAAAAGAAAATCCCTATTATTTTCTCTTGACTACCCAATGTGCTGCCGTGCTAGTCCTACCTTTTGGTGCAATTTCATTTCTTGTTTGAGCTTCTGTATCTTCCATAAAAACTTGTGGATTACCGAACGAATCAAAGGAGTCTGGTAACAAGTCCATTGTACAACCATACAATTCAACTCTCATACACAAATGATTTCCGTACCACGATTGAGGTCGAATTCGCACAAATTTTGCGTCAACCGCGTGATGAAAATGATGACGTTTGATGCTATTTTTATCAGTGTTTGCTTCAAAAACTTTATCATACCCTTTTTCTTTGTAGCAGTTCCAAAAATCCTTGTTATCACTGTAGCAAAAGAGGAAAGATGTCACCCAGTTGTCAAATAAAGAAAGGCCCTGGGTTGCCACACCTGTAAGTGACGTCATTTCCGGTAGAGCGATTTCGAAGTAGGGGCTACGGTCGTCTTTGACCGCGCACCATGCCGTACGGGCGGGATCACCACCAAAAGAAGCAAGGTTGATTCTTCCATAAAAGGGTTTATGAAGGTTGTAAGTGGAGCTGGCAGAGATCTGGTCATCACCAATTTCTTTTGATTGCATACCAATTGCTCGTTGACAATCTAAAAAGCATTAAAAATACCACTTTTCAAACTTTAATGCTACTATGCGTTCGACTTTCATCAATAATTGAAAATCATCAAACTGGTTAATTGAATACTGTAAGGAATTTTGTTATTAGATTTCAAAATAAATGAGTTAGATACACTCATTAGGGTTGTTTGAACACACATAAAATAGAACTGTGAAGAAAATTGTGTAATTAAAATTGCATATGTAGCAGAAAATCATGAAAAAAACATTATTGTGGAATCTGGGCTAAGTAAACACAGAAGATCTCAGGTTCCTTCTCTAGAACATCTGATAGGCTCAAAAAAAAATTTAACGTTTAAAGAAGTCGTTAAGAAATATAAAACATCGTTGAGACTTTTAGTTTCTATTGGGAAAACCAATCTTACAAAGAGGCTAGAAATGTCATGAGACTAACTGTAAGCGCCACAGCAGTTGTTGTCTCAACTTCAAATACATAAAAAAAAAAAAAGCAAATTTACCAGTTTCAAAACTACATCTTTTCATAAGCATTTGTATCTTTTTAACAGGCAGTGCTTTGCTAAACATATAAAATTCATCAATTTCTCCGTTCAATACACGTTCACCTCTGTGCTGACCGATTCCCGCACGACCGGTCCAATCTTGCGATAAAGTACCGGAACCAACATCCTAAAACAGTTCAGTTATGGAGATTAGCTTTTCCAATGGAAGCTGGACCTATAAAGTTACAAGACATGAACAAGTTTTTTCCGTTTTGTTTGGAAGAGCGAAGCATCAGACAAATAATTGCCTTGTTTATTCAAGTGAATTTAAGAGACTTTCATATTAAAGAATAGGCTTAACATACTTTAACTAAAACTAAATGCTACGTTTAAAGGCTTTACGTGGGTGAAGTCTGCAGTTCAGACCTTCTTAAAAGAAGAAATTTTCGCGAATTACGGTCGCTAAAATTGAGAATTACACAAAATAAATTTTCGTGATTTAAGTTTACAGAGATTTTGGAAAAAATATGCCTTTCATATTATATTATAACTGAAATTGACAATAATTTCCTTAAATATTTTTATTTGTCAAAATATCTTCCGCCTGATTAACTAAGAAGACTTACAGATGCTGCAAGCTTTGCATTGATATATACAGATGCTTTCCCTGTTACACTTGAATATGTTACAGCACAATGCGTCCACGCATGCGCAGGAATCATCAGTGGAGATGAAACATTAAACAATGGAAGGTTAGCCTCGTTTCGATGATACCATCTCAAACGGCCTCGATCTACTTCAAAGTGATACTGTCCATCTTTATTAACCGTATTTTTCCCTCCTATAGTGTTAAAAATTGAATGCAGTCCACCGTTGCTGAATAACTTAATCCATGCTGCTATGGTAACCTCAGAACGAGGCTTGTCTACAAAAAATTCACCATCGAAGTATATATCACCACCATTCATGCGAACGCCCCTTTCGCACGACTTGCTAAACATGCGTATATCAACAGGAGGGCGGAAATGGGCGTCGTTATGGTGGCCACTAACATCAGGGATAGTACGTTCCTTCATTTCATCAAAATCCAAATGGACAATAGGGATGACGTCAATTGAACTAACAGGATCGTAGTCTAAAAAAAAAGGAAAATGTACTAAAACCTTATCGGCCAAAAAGTGTTGGCTCTAAGTAACGAATCTTTGAAAATTTGAGCCGGAAAGATCGTTACAAGCTAAATAATTTTGTGGCCATAAAAATGCACAGAAGTAATAATGCGTTAATTTTGATGTCAAAATCAGGAAATGGAAATTTCGTCACTTTAGCAAGACGAATAGTTTAGGCCGACAAAAATTTAGGTCGAGATTGTCGTGGCTGTTAATCACGTCAGGTTTGCTTATTTTTGCCAAAAGTTTTATTCTTATGTTGGTTTGAGATTCATTCTTTTTATGTATGGACGGTTATTTCAGCAAAAATACGAAGCAGAAATCTTAACACAATTCAAACCATTCCATAGTCAATTAATTTCATTTGGAATCGAAGCCGTAAGAACGTAGGAAAAATACGTCGCGTTGAAATGGGAATATGGTTGAATGAAATAGAAAATGTTTCCCTCCTTCGTGAGAATGCTGTGTGTTGAAGTTCCCTCTACTCAAGCATGGTCTCATGTATATGAATATTAATTCTTACTTGTTTCTGAATGCAGCAAAGTAATAGGCGTTTCATCCTTCACTGTCGGTCTATTTATTTTCAATGTTGGTGTTACTTTTATAGGAATATCCTCATGTTTTTCACCAGTTAAACCCCCTGAACTTTTACTCGGAACCAACGTGTTATGCTCCTCTGAGCGCTGCTCTTCAGGGGATGCAAGGTTATCATTTGAATTTTCATTTGAAGTTTCACTTTCAAGGCCTTGGTGTTGCTCTGGTAATTGAATAAAATTGACATCTGTTTTTGGTGCAGCTGCTATAAAAATAATCAGGCGGTAACAGATATTTAGCAAATAATGACTTTTTATAGAGGTTATATTGTAATTAAAAGTCTGAGGTTAAATGTTTATCCAGGATAACTTCTAAAGTTTTCGAACTGCTATCAATGATGATTCTGTCTTCCAAAACGAAAATGAAATGATTGGCAGTTTTTAACATTAAACGTCTCACGAGAAGTTGAACTAGGACCCCTGAATTCAAAGCACTGACGCTTTTTAGAGAGGCAAGGGGAAAAGGGCCTGAACCTCTAACCCTTTAGCCCCCCTTAAAAAGGCACTATTTACTAAGATCGAAATAACTACTTGTTAAGAGCTCGGCGCTTAAAAAACATTCAACTAAGGATCTACTGATAGTGAAATGGTTAAAAAAATGAACAACTTACTTGGGCAACCGTACAGCTCCGCTCGGAGACATCCTTTACCATGCCATTTAAAAGGACTTATTCGAACGTATTTTCCAAAAAATGGCTGCCTCAACCAATGAAGAACAGTACCATTTTGGTCATCGTTGCCAAGAAAATACTATAACAATTAAAACCATAGTAACAAGTATGAACCGTAGTAAATAATGACCTAGGACAGAGTTTTAAGTTCTGCCCGTTCTGCTAAAAGTGTAGAGTGATTCCAATACATTCATGTATATATATATGCATTTGACGGTCTATGGAAAAAGGGGACATAAAGCCAACCATAATTTACTTGTTTACCTCTCGAAATCTTGAAAAAATGTCTGTGGAGGAGCAGTGCATTTCTATTTAAGCGACACGCAATTTGCATGTCGCTTAAATAGAAATGACCTCCTCGCAGACGTTTTTAGTGATTTTGCCAGCGGGTGGAGTATGGTCGCGGTAAGAATGTCCAAGTCCCCTTTTTCCACAGACCGTCACATTTATTCATTTATAAATGACAGGTGTTTTCTCATTAATGTCGATTGAGACAGTCGATTCAACTGAATTCCTTTTTTGAAGTCCAAACACTATTCGTGAAGATCAAATCAATTTGTATGAACCATATCTGGAAGTGGTTATATCACGAATTAAAACCAAAACAGATCTTTCAGTAGTCTAGGTGCTAACTCTTGATCACGCTTCTTAATTCGCTTATTTTTGATAACGTGGATACTCCTGTGTTAGTGTTAGCCATATTATTAGTGCATCAGCCTAACCTTACTTATCAGATGCTTACCTTAGGAAAGGAACCGGTTTCCGAATATTCTCTGTAATCTTCATCAGACTTGTTTGAATATAACAAACGATATGATGTAGTCCATTCATCAACTAGTCCCATGCCTTGAGTAGCCACCCCTATAAAAAGTAGAAAGATGAAAGTTTACAAACAGATCTTTTAACGATTTACAGTCTGCACATGGATTAGAAGGCCTATATTCAGTGCAAATAATTTCTTTGCCGTTTGCTAGCAACTAGCAAGCCTAGACACACTGTTAGCAAGATTCCTTCAATCGAAGTGCAAGTACATTACTTATTAGAAAAAAACTTGGAAAAGTGGCAGAATCTCTTACTTGTGGCGAAAATTTTACCCAAGAAAAGTTTTAATTCATAAAAAGTTATTATTAAAAAATTGGCCAAGCGATAAAAACTTTACACAACTTCAATCTTCCCCGACACAAAGTTTTATCGTAGAAGGTAGGAGCCGAGCGAATTTTTTTCTTTGTAAAAATTTCTGTTCCCGATAGGGGATAACCATCAAAGAACTTCAATAATTACCTGACACACGTTTCACTTTTCCAAGATCAAACTGCAGATATTCATCTTTCTCATTCTTATACGGACACCATCCGCCGAGCGAATTAGGAGCGACTTGACCGAGTCGAGAATGATATGGCAGGTGAAGATCGTTGAAGGAGGTTGAAGCAGTGATCTGGTCATCAGATAATTTGTTGTTTCCGATTCCTTGTGGCCATGAACAATCTAGTATTAAACGAGCCAGTGAATCAAAATTGATTACTTGATCTTAAATAAAATTTGAGATCTTGAAGCTTTTTTTTGCCCTTTGAATATGATATTTGCAATCACTCTAGCCTGCACAAGACCTCTTCTAAAAGAAGTACTACGGCCGGCAATTTTTGTTGATCCCCGTATCGGTGGGTATGGTAAACAGGCTAAATTATTTGAGGCTTTCGAAAAGCGGAACTTTTGATATCGTGAAGATTCGTTAGGTTATATACTATTTCTAGTTCACCATACCAGGAATCTTTAGGACTCCAAAAAGTTTTTAAAGCACAAATAACGATATTATCGGCTAACGTAACTTCTGACCCAATGCGAGTGAAGAGCTTGTCAAAAGCTTTCTTAAAACGAACACAACATGATTTACAATTTTGAATGTCAAAAACAGCTTCAAAATTTCCATCCAAAAACGCTTGAGATTGGCTAATCCACAGCAAATGCTTAGTTCAATTGGATTACCTTGCTAAGGACAGGGCGAACATTGTGGAAGACACAAGTATTGTATAAAAGCACACGTTGAAATAGAGCTTGTATCAGGTCCCATCAACTTCGCGAATATCATTTGATAAAAATATCATACTCACCTAAAGGTTGACGAGGTTCAGGCTGGTCTCGATTATTTTCAATTTCATCCTTCTTTCGTTTATCACTACTTATAGATTGATTGTCACTATGATTACCAATTTGGTCTTTCTTTTGGATTGCGTCTGGCATAAGATCACGTGATAATTTCTTATCGCCTTGATGTTTGTCTAACCATAGGTGAACGGGAAAAGCGTAATAATCGCCATTTTCATCCGTCACTGTCACCTATAGTATAGTAAATTTTCAAAATAATCCGATCATAAATCGGGGAAACTTACATAGAGAGCGTATGTGGTCTGCAAATCAGATTACCTCATATTGATTAAATTTTTCGGAAATCAAAATTCACGTAAAATTTTGGAGACTGCGAAATTCAAATCACACAAAACTTTATTCACGTAAGGTGGATGATATTTCAATTCCATTTCAGAAAGAACTCAGATAACCTTTTTTTTGTAAAGATGGCAATAGAAAGCAAAAGAATTCATCACCAATAAGCATTTTAGTGGTATGAATGGTAAGGTGGCGATGCGAAAATATTACAGAATCGGAATCGAAGTCAAACAACAACGAGACTGAAATAGCATTTTGTGTTATTCACGTAGTCTTGTGCGCCAGACTTTTACACCAAGCGTGCGAAGCTCGCGTGTGTGATGTTTGTAGATCAGACTAGTATTCACGCTATCATTTCGTACCTTTTCAAGGAACCATCCAGGACCAAGCCAACTGTTATCATGATGTATACGTGTTTTCTTTATCACACCAACATCCTTTGTATCCACAAGAAATGAATCCAACCTAACATAATAACAAAGAACGCCAAAAGATCCTCAGAAGTAACCTTGACACAAGGCAGCGCTTCGTAAAGGCTGGTATGTATGTATTAGTGGCGTATTAGTATGTATATGTTTCCCAAAAAAACTTTTTATACTCGAAATATTGAAACATGGGGGAATTTCCAGATTTGGTATTTTCTCATGTTTCATGAAATATATTCCTGTCTGTGGCGCGTCCTTCAACAAACAGTTCTCCCTCTGAACTGAAAAAGAAGGATAAAAGGAGGAGGCTTTCTGCTCTGGAATTTAAACGTAAAAATTTGGTCACTTCAAGAAATGAAGGCTTTGGTACAAGGTAGATCGCATCAAACTATTTTAAAAAAGCATATCCGTACCACATATTTGAGGCTTAAGAAATCATTTTCCTTAAGCATATTATTATCATTAAGGCTGTATTTGAAAAAAAATCCAACCCTTTAAAAATAGTAACACACTGATAGAGACTTACTGTCCACGTTCGAAATTATCTCGACCTGTCGATTCCAATTCTTTATCATCAGTTTCACCTTTTGATCCAAATAATTTGATGTATACATGTGCATCAGTTCCGGCCCCAAACCTATCGCCCGTATATGTTGTAACAACATACCGGTGACCTATAAAAATCAACAGAGACTATTAATGTAATATAACGTGGAATGTAAGCGACAAGTTTACGTCATCAGAGAGTCTTCCACCCTTTTTGGGTTGGTTCTTCTGCCCTTCGGACGCAATAGTCGCTTTGATTTGAAACACATAAACCTCAACTATAACGACTGTGATGACCTGTGTGAGAGGTCACGTCACCACAAATGTCTCAATGGGCGATTCGAACTGACAACCATCGGATCGATCGATCCTGCCATGTTTTAGTCTAATGCTGTTAAGACATCATTATTTATTATTATTATTATTATTATTTATAATCTTTATACAGGAAATTCTTCGTTTCAGTTCTATATACATAATTTACAATAAAATATACATAATAAAAACTGTTCTACCAACGAGTCCTGTGTGTAGATTTAAACAAAGTAGGCGAGAAAAAAAATAGAATTGAAAACAATATTATGATTAATTAAATTAGATACCCAGGATAACCTCTCCAGTTCTCATAAAATGCTATAAGTGAAAGACCTGCCTTCTTCTTGTCAACACCTACAGTGATTATAATGGAGATTATAGCGACTGGTTACTATCACTACTTAGAACCCTTTGTAAATGTTGAACACACCCTTGAATTCTAGTATCAGTGTCTAAAGCACTCAGCCAAGGGAAGATCCACAATTCCATCCTTAAAAAATTGGCTAACACACCCTTTCTTTTTATTAACAGATTTAAGTTGTTACGTAATTTCATAACGTACAAACAACATACATACCATGTACAAGTGACATCCATAACAATGATAAGTAACATACAAGTATCGTCCAATTTTCCTTCATTATATTTTACGAAACAACAAATACCACACTCAAATTTTACAGACACATAAGTATTTCCATAATGAAATTTTCTTATTCTTCATAATCTTCCTACCTATTACCTATAAATCACTAAATAAGAATAAATCAACTGAATTTATTTTCATTAATTTTTTTCGATGAATTAATTACAACTATTAATACGACATTGTATTTTTGTTAAATCTAATTTTTTTCGATTTATCATGCCGAAAATGAAAATTCGCCATAGATTTCCCTTGCAAGTCGCTTGCATGTGAAATAGAAACGGCAAAATTGTAGCGGCACTCAAAGTGTGTATGATACACCTTTCGCATGAGTAAATTCAATAATAGCCGAGTAATTTGGAACAAACCAAAATGTTCGGTACGTTTAAAATATCGTTCAACTTTGTTCGAAATACGACTGCGTTCGCAATTTGAATGTTTGATAGCGAAAGCCGCAGTTAAAATTCGTAAATCGTTCTCTTTAATACACGCCTTTTTCATAGCGAAGTGAGCAAATGGATTTTTGCTGTGCACAATTTTTTGCAACTGGGTATATATTTGAGAAAATAGGTGGCAAAAATCAAGTCCGTAAGTAATTGTTTCCATTTAACCTCGAAAATTTACTTTTCTAGAAAACAATTAGCAAAACAAACATAGGTTGGGATAGATTCGATAGTTGAGTTCATCATAATATAATTACGACCATGAAAACGATGTTAACCCTTAGAGCTCGGAATACGTAGGCATACGTTCAGATTTGACCAAAATACCACTACACCATTGAAGGCCTATAACTCCTGAATGCTTTGAAGTCCTCCTGTTCAACCTGTTTTGTAAAAGACCATAAAACAAGCATTCTTCTTGTATCAAACTTTACTAGTTTCTTTTCCAGTGACCAGAAATTTGGGTTCAAATTTTGAGAAATGTAAAAATCTCTGAAATTTTTGAGTACATTCTAAGTGTTAAGGCTTTAAATAAAGATCGATACTACAAAACTTGTGGCAGTTCTAGGCTTCACGAAACCCTGGCCTAACGAGAAAAAGGGGGCTATAATAAACGAACACACTAGTTAGTAAAGAATTATTTAACACAGTT
This sequence comes from Darlingtonia californica, assembly GCA_032270445.1. Classification (NCBI taxonomy): domain Eukaryota; kingdom Viridiplantae; phylum Streptophyta; class Magnoliopsida; order Ericales; family Sarraceniaceae; genus Darlingtonia; species Darlingtonia californica. The sequence continues at coordinate 15,164 of JAUBWS010070188.1, forward strand.
GCAGTCGTTTTTTCGAAATTTTTACTATCTTGATCGACTCAGACGCTTTCAAAAAGTCTGACTTACTGAGAGCTTCGCTTAACTAGGACATTCGCTTAGTCGGACACTTTATCCATTCCCTTAGGGTCTGAGTTAACGGGAGTCTACTGTATTTAATTTTTTCAGTTTGAACTTTCAGGACCAGATGACCTTTCCCGGCATGAAAGGGTTAAGCTGCAGATAACTAAAAGCAAAAATGTAATAGCAACAGATGAACATTTCTTGATATCTCACTAAAAATCGATAAGTTATCTGTTTTGGTCTACTGGCAATTTAGCAACAAATGTCCTCAAATAGTTTGTTAAGCAACGAAAATTTGATGCCGCAAAATGTTCATGTTATAAAGTAAAAAATCATGTCTCATCACTATTTGGCATGGGCGTGTTTTAAGTATGTAACAAAGTTCTTAAATACCCCATGTGATGCGTGTAAGCCTACTTTGAGCATGCCATTGTCGCTGTACGGTAAATTTACTTGATTACTAAGATTTCTGTAAAGGAAAATTAGCTTTCTAGGTTGGGTAATCAAGTGGCAGAAATGAAGTAAATCATAGAATTTGTTGAATAATTTTACCATTCTAATTCCAATATGGGTCTAATCTATCAGTGCACCATCCGATTTTTAAAAGTTAAAGACCTTAAAGCAGTGGATATCACTATCGTTGAGGAAATAACAGAAACTGGTAACCGTAACAAGGCATTTAATGATTATTTAATCAAGGCAAAGGAAAATTGCCTATGTATATTGAAGAGAGTAAAATATGGAACCCGGTTGTAAAGGTGGATATAGCGTGGAAAATATATCAGTTCCGAAAGAAACAGATGTGATCGCTTTTGGAAATAGGGCTTGTGACAGACACGGCCATGTTCAATACTCGGTACAATTTTATCATGAGAACGAAGAAGATGATTATGAGAGATATTTCCAAAGCCACTGGGAACGTAATCGATTCATGATCGTGCCAGAAAAGAAGAATTCTCGACTCTTAAAAATTGACTACACGATAACTGATATAAGTCGTGCCCGATATCAAGAGAAAGATTGTGGCGCGGTGGTGTATCATGAAAGCTGTAAAGACAGAGTTGATTATAGTATGGATGTAGATGATGGTGATGATAATAATGATTATGATGACGTTCCCGCGCGACAAAATTATCCCTCTTGCGTAATTTCAGCGTACTTTTGAAGTAGACTATAAAACGGTTTACGATTGATCCCGATTTTATCATTTTCTGAGGTGGAACATGTATATGTGCCAAGTATAACTTGTTACTGTTTTGTCTTTTATGTTTAAAACAATAAATGTAATAGAAATGTTGATCTCATGGGAAGATCTTAGGCACCTATGAGGGAGAACATTTTTTCAATTTTTCGATTTTTCGACTGAAAATGTTACAATCTTATTTTTCAAACATTTTTACTTAGTCCCATAATAATGCATAGTGGAAAATCTGATTCCCTAACTACCCCCCCCCCCCTTCAAAAAAAAAAGAACTATGTCAATTATAAGCAAATATAAGGGTAGGCTCCAGTAATCAATGTTTCTAGAGATGATACTGTGTTCCAAAGTACTAAAAATTACTTAAATCTCTCTAAGTGATAAAATTAACAGCAAAATTTAAAAAGGCTATGTTAAGGGTCGGAAAATTAGACTGTTGTATGCAACATATAAAATTTCTGGAAGACATAAAATGAAATATTCACTTTTGTTTAGTGATTGCTTTAGCCTGAATGTCAGTTGCTTATGAGTATAGCAAATAAATATTGAGAATAGTCAGCTGGCCGTGCCTTGTGAAGTTTTTTATAGTCATTTTATTATTCTTAAATTCTATTATCATAGTCATGAAATACCAAACAGTCTTCGAATAAGCTACCCTACCATAACTCAAGTGCCCTTTTTCTAGCTTAAGTTCTCCTTTACTTTTTAGGACATTTATTTAACTATTCCTTGCAAAGACTCCATTTCTAGTTGTTTTTAAACTGGTTGTAATAATACTGATAAAACATATATTTCTATAAATGTTATTTTATGTCATATTTTCATTTTTCATAAATAATCTTGATTATATAGAAAAGTTATAAAAGTAAGACACTAGTCTAGTAAATAAAAATTATATTCAATAAATTAAAAATCCATTAAAAATTTCAATAGGATCAAGGTAAATCTAGGAAATATTAGTTTAAAATAAAGAAAAAATATAATTTCAGATTCAAAATATGACAGTATTTTTTGTATAATGATAATTGCACAGTGAAGCGAATTTTTTCGATACGACTTTGCTCAATTGGAACAGTAAAAAATTTGCTACGCGAAAAAAATCTCTAAGTGTGATTATCTTTACTTTTGAGAAAGCTAGCCTTAGCCAAACTTTATCCCTTCCCAACCGCCATGCAATGCAGCAAAATGTATCACACGTATGGTATTTTTCTCACAGTGTAAAACGAAGACTTAAAGCCTGAACTCCAGTATGGAAAAAGGCTAGATAACTAGTCTAGTATGGAGAAATTTTTTTCGGACGCGTGATCGCACACAATCAGTCAAAACAATGAAAGATTTTTCGTCGGAAAAAAGAGACGAAACTTCAAAATAGTTGTTTCTATAATGTCTTTAGCAAAACCAATTTTTGATAGGGAGTATGTATTCGTCGGTCAAACTATTGCGAACCCAAGAAAATTTTGTCAGTTTTGTTCAGTAATGTACCCATATCCCTATTTTCAACAAAAATAAAATAACAAATTAAGAAAAAAAAACACTAGCTTGTCAGCCTCCAGTGCAATATTTTCCGCCAGCAGAAAATTCTCAGCAAGAGGCAGAAGTTGACTTTTATAAGTAAGAAATAACATATCAAAAGCAACAAAATAGCGAGACAGTAAATCTTTGCTAAGTCCGGGCAATCCGCCCGAACCGGTAAGGTAAGGTAAATCTTTGCTCAGAAAATCAGAGATTCCGTATCCTTATGATCAATTGTAAGATTTGTTTTTGCAAAATATCTTCAAAAGGTAGGCTGTATTGATTCTCAAAATATCGCTACTCTCGAACTGGAAAACAATGAGAAACCTTAGAGAAGATTTATTGTTGCTTGAAAAATAGTAGCTTAATCCAATGACACTCGAACCCTTGCTTCTCTTGAACGTCGCATCGATTCAGCTTTCGGGTGATTTTATCGGATGATACAAACATCGAAGATTCTTCCTGATACCACGCTGGTTGGATGTTCATGCACATCATCTGGACATCATCCAGAAAATGACAGCTGAAGCGATGTATTTTTTTACTTTTTATGTGCTTTGCACTTCAAAAGCGTTGTTTGGATATTTCATGTCCGTTAAAATGATGTTTTTTGCCTGTTGATGCTTAAAGAGTTTGAGTTAAAACAGTCTTAAAGATGTAACTCTATTTCTTCGCACTTCCCCCAGCTTTATATTTAGGACGTTTTTGCCAACCAATCGGTAGTTCCCAAACTTGCCTAGGTACCTGCACAAAGTACGAGAACTCGTTTGGTTTCGTAATTCGTTGGTTGTATTTCGTGTAAGCAAGACCTTTCCGATGAACAAGATTCTCGCGTTTTCGTTCGAGTATAGCGAGCTTTCTACGATCCTCCTCCTCCTTTGCACGGCGTTTTTTCTCCTCTTCTTTTCGAAACTCTTCTTCGCGGCGCCGTCTCTCTTCTTGAAGCCTGTCAAATGTGAAAGAATAGAGCACTAAATCAAAACAGATTTTTTGACAAATGGTTAATTATTTTGTGGCAGAAATATTCGTGTGCCAAGTGAAACGTGATAATTTGACAAATACTGGACTAATTTTTGGGACAAATCTCGAGGAAAAAACTCTTAAGAATTCAAATTTATGTTAATTTATTTGCTAATGAGAAAACTTTTACTGGACCAATCTAGCCAGTGCAGCATCAGCAAAGTAGAATACACCATACATAAATTGATTCAATCAGAAAATAAGTTACTTGCACCATCTTTCCCTATTTTCTCTCAAAATTCTAAGTTTCGTGTTTTTTTACGAATTTTTTAGAAGAAAAAAACTTTTGCGTTTTGAAAAGTATCTATGATTTTGTTTTGCGTAAACACCGACCTGGTACGCTCTCGCTTTAACAACAATTCTTTTTCTTCTTTTATTCTTATTTGTTCCAACTTTTGCTGTTCTCGTTGTCTTTCCTGTTCTTCTTCAATCAGCTTCAGTTTCAATTCAGCTGCCATTATGACTTCTTCGCGTCTTTTTCGGTCTTCTTCTATCCGTAGAAGCTCCAACTGAATAAAGAGAATAATACAATATTTATTTTAATTAGTTGAATTTTAAAATAACAATTTTATGTTTGTGTATTGTCATATTTCATGCCAAATTTAGTCAAAAGATGTTTCTTCTTCTTGCACCACGTTTACATTAGACCCAGAATAGAAAAAAAATATCTTTAACAATGTTTTGCTGAGGTTTTAAATTTTCAATTGTCCTTTTAATTACGTGTAAATTTTGATTTTCTAAAGCAGTACCTATTTGTCTGAAAAGTCGTATTTAACAAGAAGCTCTCACCCTTTCCTGTTCTGTCGCTTTTTCAAGTTCTCTTTTTTCTTCTTCTTCTCGCTCTTTTTGTCGTTGCCTTTCCAATTCTTCCTCTTCGAGTATTCTTCTTCGTCCTTCTTCTTCTAGTCGTTTCAATTCCGCTGAAATCAAAAAATATATATTACTTTTTAATGGTATTCAAACGCCCTATCGGGAAAAACCTTATCGGGAAAAACCATGTCGGGAAAAATTATCGCTAGGGAGAATATTTTACTTTCACCCTTGAATGTAAATTTAAATTTTTTCTGGTAAAATATTCATCACTTTTCCCGACTAAGTCTTCAGATAAGGTATCTTTCTTCACGTAAATAGAGACATTTACGATTTTCATTTTCAGATAAAAATGAAACGATTTCTGTTCCTCCAGATTCATCTTAATGATGATTCCGTTGAAATCCAAACAAAGCTGTTTTATTTCTTTTCTTAAACAATATTACAAAATTATTTCAGTTGTAACTTTCTGGCCGAGAGGTAATTTTTGGTGAAAATTTATAGTTACAAATATAACGATTCAGCGAAATATCTATTGAGTACCTACAATACAGAATTATTTTAGTTGTACTGAAACTTTTGATATTGTTACAACTAAAACGTGTTTGCAATTGTGACACAAACCAGATATTTTCTTAAATGATGAAAGAATGCTTGTAATTCTAACACTGGTGTAAGTTTCCCACATGTAAGACAAGAACATGACAAAAAGAAAAATTGACTACCTCGTAAAAATTTGAAACCCGCTTTACGTAAGAATTACATTAAGTGAGATACTAAGCAGTTTGACGTGAGTGGGTAGCAATAAGTCATTTTGTATCCGAGAAAGTTCTAATTCTTGTCAAAATCTGACGTTGCACAAAAACAATGAAAATATTATCCACCTTGGAAAATATTGTCTGTTTTGTCCGAAAATAATTTGACCAATAGGACGTTTTAGATAAAACAAGATTCTTTATTCTTTAGTATCTATAATATCGATCTATTTTATACATAGCACTTCGATAAGCGCTCAAAGAGCTTAATTAGTAATCCATATGCTAGATAACTTTATATTATAAATATACGTAGATACAAAAGACCATAATCCAAGGGTTAATAATTACGCCGGTCAGTTTAATATCATAACATTAATAATAAAATAATACAAGGATAAAAAAGCGAACATTAGGGAGCTTTGACCCTTAACGTCCCTTTTCCCATAGGTTTAAGGTAAGAGTTTTGATTTCTTTTTGACAAACAATTAGTAGCCACATTTAACTTTTGTGTTTAAGAAAATGATACCATTCAAGCTCATCCATTACTTGTTAAACATTTCAAAATTTTGGTTAGTTAACAAAGGTCTCAGTTTAATTTTGACATATTCATACAAAGCATCCCCTCTGAGGGTTTCTTAACAGCTAAAGGAGTTCCAGTTATTTCCGATGCCTTTAAGGTGCCACCTCTTCAGAGCTCCCTTATAATATTCTTGATTCATTTATAATTTACAAAATATTGATTCACAGCTATTACAGAATTCCACTATTTTCAATGCCTCATTAAGGTGCCTGTCTGATATCTTTCTGAAAAGTTTGATACCTTACTTGACAGAAGTAGTGGCTCTTCAAAAATTCAAATTCCTTGTTTACCAACTTGAAAAAGGCAGACAAGATGACGATAGTTAACTACCGTCTCTGAACGTCAAGCTTAAAAAAGAATATCATTTTACACACGATCCATAATCACACGAGCAAAAACAACCTTAAAACAACAAAACTTAGAAGAACATACAACGACAAATCGCAAATCTTTTTTGTAAGCGATATTTATTCTAAAAAGAACATTTCGGCAACAAAATGTCTCGAAAATAGTGATCCCACTAAACAATGAACATCTTCCAATCATCTCAAAGACATCATTTAGACGTGTCCTGGAATAATATGGCTCAAATGAAATCCTTTAATTAAGTTACAAGAATTTATCAAGAGGTGTTGAAACTATGTAACTTTTTATCCTGCTTTTCTTTTTACAATATGTATCTTTTGTATCTGCTTGTATTTAGATTTATTTAGGGTTTGTGTATAATCGTATTTGCAAGCACAGGATTAACAAGTATCACGGTTTAATGTTTTCAAACATAATCATTTTCCCAAGATAATTTATTTTTATATTATTAAAGGAGGTCATTTCGGACAATCTAATGTTTTGTAACAAGAATGAATATCAAGCTACCTGTTTTGTCGAGATCTCGACTAACTAAGTGCCAAAAGTATTTGGTTTTCATTACGAAGTTCTGTCGTTTCAAATAATAGCTATAGATATCACTTTCTTTCATTAGAATCTTACTATGTACAAATATATTTCATCCTTATTCAAAAATACCTTGGTAATACATACATCTTAGAATACTCGATTGGTCCCAGAAAAAAAACGAATTTACAAACATTGTTGAAAATTCTTTAACTGATTTCTTCATAAATTTCAAATAGTAATAATTAAAAACATTTCGCCGTTTCATTTGTTGCTTATCTTTATTTATATTTTCTTATTTAATTAAATATTTTATAGCTGGCCCAAAAATAAACTTCCCCAAAATTAATTAAAAGAACTTTTCACGGACTATATTAGGGCTGGTTAGTATCTTTTACCAACAAAAGTAATTTCAATTATCTTTTTTTTTTGCTTTTACAAATCAACCTGACGCCTGACATATTTAATCTATTTTATTCCCGAGGTACTCTATGAAAACAATAAAATAAAACCCAACTAATTCTTTGAAGGGAACAAACTGGGTGAATTTTGAAAAAAAAAACTAAATAAAATTTGACTGGTAGTTTAGCCAAAAGCTTTTTCCATAAAAAAATTGAAGGATCTTTCAAAAATTAGGGTATCGAGTTCAAAAACTATTTAGTTACTGAAATGTTGGCCTGCCCCACGGGGCATCAGTAATGGCAAAGGTTACGATCCGGGGGGGATACTCACCATAGACATCAACGGGGACCTGTCCCTGGATATTTCAAAATCGATCCTGTCAGGGACTGCTTAAGTAACAAGTATAGCCTATGAAGGACTTTTTTTCAATAAAACCGTTTAAACTTGAAAAAATATACCCTACGTGGGACTTTTCAGATAAAAATCCCTACCTTGGACTGAATTTTGAGAAATTCAGCGACCCTGTGTGGGACTGGATGAGGTGAAAAAGGGTACCCTGACCAGCGACACGTCCCCCGGACCCGATTTCGGTTAAGCACCCACCCCCCCCCCCCCCCCCTACTCCCCCGCCCCCGGGGGTTACGATATTATGTAGATTTAGTTAATTTTTTGACTACTTTTGAAGACTTTCCCCAAATTCCTATAGGTCATTATATTAGCTAAGCTGTAACTTACGAAGTGATTTCTACATGTGATTTATAGTCTCGTTGAAAATTCTTACTTCGTGGGAAGTAAAACTGACATGGAAATGTAACCTAAGCAGAAAGTTCTATAGACAAGAAAAATGACTTAGTCTATTAATTTCTATTAACATTAACAGGGCTGTGTAGCATGGTTGCTTCATCAAAAGCAAAATGGCAATTTCATTCCAAAATCAAGCATTCCGAAGTTGAACGTGTCTTTTCTTATAGCTTGAATAAGAATTAAAAATAAAAAAATATATTAAAAAATAAGACTAACCTTGCAAAGCTTCTGCCTTTTCTTTTTCCTCCCGTGCCAACGCAGCAAGCTCAGAATTTTTTCGCGCAATTTCTAAATCAGCCAATCGCTTCTCTTCACGCCGACGTTCAACCTACAAAAAAGGGCAAACCTTGTTTTATCTTATGTCTTCTTAGAAAATTCCTTTGCCAAAAAAATAAAAAATCATATTAATACAAAAACAGAGAAGGAATTATAAGGAAATTTCAAACATTGAATATTAGATAAATCGATTTCAGAAAAGATTTTGAAGTGTACTTTAAAAATAATAAAAAATAATGTGCTCTCCTCCGTACGTACCTCTTGTCGACGTTTGTCGGCCTCCTCCTTTCGTTTTAATTTCCTCTCTTGTGCCAATGTTATTTTTCTTTCATTGAGGACTTCTTGCAGTTCCTCTTCTTCGCGCAGAAGGTCGTCTTCAAGCTCTTTCTTTTGCTCAGCTAATTTCTGCTCCTCATCTGCGAGCTCTTTGTTCTTCTTTTCACGTTGTTTGTCGGCCGCTTCGAGCGCTCTATAAGATTTAATGAAACCATTCCCTTTTCATGTACGAAACCAGGCTTTGGCATACGAGAATGAGTTTTTTAGAAAAGTTTTCAGCCTTTCTTGTTTTAAGATTATTTTTTGTCAATATAAGAATCCTGGGTTATTTTTTCCTACAGCTCCGCCTCGAATTAATAATGTTTCCATGCAGAAGAGGTCCCGAGGGATGCGCATTATCGATTAAATGTCTTTGAAGAAATCAAAAATAATTACTGTGTAGGTGTTTAGTTTTGAAAGTTTGTCATTATAATTTGTTGTCATGGAAAAAGGTTGTTTTTGTGTCAATCTACCATAATCTTTTGGAAAAGGCTGCGATATTTGGAACTTAACAATTCATTTAGAAATATTTACCTCAAGTATTCAAAATTATCATTATTAGAGACTTTTCTAGCGAAGTAAAATATGAATTAATAAATTTTGAAGACGGGAGTCATCTTACTTGAATTTTTTCAAATCAGCCATCCTTTCTTTTTCTCTCATCTTCTCTTCTTTCGTTGGTTTGACTGATTTACTGGATTTTGCTGATCTTGCAGATTTTCCTTGCCCGCGCGGCGATTTATTGCTACCGAGAGTCATTGAAGATTTTGGTCTAGTGAGCTTTTTTGCTTGGTCAGCATTCTCAGAATTTTTGTTGCTGCGGGTGATGACGATTGCAGACTTGCTCCTTTCATATTGGAGTGACAATTCGTTCGATTTAGGGACGACTTTACTAGTTCCGTTAGCATTCCCTTTCGTCTGGTTCAGTTCAGAACTTCCAACATATCCAACTGAAGTTTCGCCAGTTGTAAGAAAATTATTTCTCTGAAATATAGATATAAGACGGTAAATCAAAAACTGTACTTGTTATGTTTTTGTGTATAACTGCCTATTGGTGAATACGTGTGTATTCTCAAAGCAGGGTAGCTATAATGGTTTTCACTGGATTTTTCGTTAATATATCATAGCATAGTATTGTATAGTTAGTGGTGATGAATTTCGAATTTGAATTATGATGGAGATAATAGTCTTGATATTGATTCAAGAAGTAGAAAGTTAGGTTGTAAGTTATGAAAGAAAATATGGATACAGAGGTTGAGTAGATCTTCTTGATATTTTAAACAAGTAGACATGCAATTTGTATGATCGACATCAGATTATATGGCGGCATCGTAGTAAAGAGCCTTAGACTATTGTACGGTACTTGTTATTCAAGTCTGTGAATCATATAGAAACAAGTCATTTTGTGCTTTCCACTTAAGTACTAAACAATGTAATCACCCCTAAAAACTCCGACCATCCCCCACCACCACCACCCTGTTAGCCTCTCCAACCTAATTACGTGCTTTTAAAACTTTGATAACTAACCTTTACAAAGATGTTCTTAGACGCATCCGTTGTTTCGGAATTGTGGACTATTTTATTAGAAGGTATGTCTTTAGACAGGGTATCATCTATTTTCTTTATTTGTACACTGCCTTTGGTAATTAAAAGTTTATTGTTTTTTGAGTCGTCAGAATTCAGACAGATGTCGTTTTCATTCAATGTATCTTGTCGTGATCTGTCGTGTAAATCAATGTTAAGTCCTTTGTTTTTATTTTCGACATCAGACAGGGATAAAGATTCTAGATCGTCAGTCCAAGCTTCTGTCGTCGAACGGGATTTTACTAATCGTTCTTTCATTGATACACTCTGATAGAGAATTTCATCCTCCTCGTTTTCGGCATCGTTATTAATCAACGTATTTATCTTCACGTCAAATTTCCGACGATTCTGATGGTTATCGGAAATACAAGTTCTTTTCGTCGGATATTCCGCTTTTTGAAGTTTGACGTTACGAATGTCACCTTCATCGTTTATGATGATCTGAGGTCCAATGTTTCGTGTCGAAGATTGTGTACGACTACTTGACGTACTGCTATAGTCGTTACCAGGGCGATGAACGTAATTTCGATGTGTTGAAATCGAATATGGAGCACCTGAAACAAAACAAAAAGCTCCCAGTAGTTTCTTATTTCTAACCGTTTGATCGTTCGTTCGTTCGATCGGACAGACGCTGACGAAGAGGACGTATGCTTTGCTTGAGATCGGGAATCACTCGTCGTGAAAAAAGTGAATGATTTCTCTCCTCCCTTTTACCGTGATTCCCGATATCCATAAGATCGGAATCGCTAAGAAAAAACGACTGGATCATAACCTAGTTTAAACATAATTTAATGACATATGACTTTAAATTTAATTATTACTTGGTGGCCCAAAAACGTATCGTGGGCATCTGGGGAATTCCCCTAACAGTAACTCGTAGAAATCGTAAGACATCTTCAGTACACGACCACAAGTGAATGCCCCCAAAATATTGAACGTTGCTGTTACGCTAACTTATGAAAAGCCAAGCATGCAGAGTATAGATATAATAATCTAGACATTGATCTAAATCACATTAACGGCAAATGTTAACGGTTACAGAAAGTTTCAAGGTAAAAAACATCTGCCAGTATATTTTGAATTTTATCAAAACCTATTAAAGCGAGTTTACCCGCCTTTCACCGCTTGCATGCGCTGTTTGGGCCTAGATAACAAAAAGTTATGTCATATGTACGTTGTTACGCCGTTAAAAAACCCTTTTGCGCTACTTGAGATTTTGGAATTAGAATATCGAATGAATGAAAAAGTAAAAAAAATAAAAAATCATTAAATGCAAATGAAACAAAATCGTGGTTTTTGATTTAATTCAATAAATTTTTTATTGAATGGTGAAACTTTAAAATCACTGGATATACAGAAAATCGCATTGTGAATTTTCTTGTTGTAAAAATAACATGGACATTTATAAGATAACATATCTTAAAATTAGCGTTTGAGTAAAATTCGGAGTTGCAATAGGTTCTTTTTTTTAGTTTTTTTTTAGGTTTTTTTTTTTTCTTCTTCTTGTTAACCACTCAAGGAAGAAAATTCATTTTATTACTTTTCGAAATTGAGGAGGGTCTTTAAAAAGCGAGAAAACAAAACGAACAAAAAGCGGGGATTTTTCGTACGTTCAAAAAATAAATTATTTTGAGCCATCATGAATTCTAGCAGAATCTCGAACAAATGAAGGGGAATTCATTCATTTCAGATTCCAGGACCCTTTATATCTTCTTTATAGGAATGGTCAGTATTTTCTCTTCGAGTGGTGAAGTGTGAATGCTTAAACGAACATTATTTTACTAATAAACGCTGAATCTACCAAAGCAACGATCATCAAAGTTAATAGGGTGACGCCTTTGATCCTACCGAAACTATGAAGGTTTTCCACTGGCGAATTTTTCGTATGAATATTTTACCAAACAATGATTCTTTAAGCAGATCCAGCACTAAAGAGACTTTCTAAATGACGCACAAGTAAAGGGTCGATTAAAAGTCGCTAACTAATGTGGGTTCAAAAAAAGTCGCGTCTCACGAAAAATTCACAACTGGATACCGACTTTAGGGATAGTTAACAAACTTGAGGGATAAACAGGAAGCCACAAAGAAGAAAAAAATAGAAAATATTTCTATTAATAATACTAATTACCCCAATTAGCAAATTGTTGTTGCTGTCTCTTTTTAATATCCCGTTAATCAACTCGGGAAAAACTTTTCTGTGCTTGAGTGAAACTTGAAAATTATAGACTGGAAACCTCGCTCGTTAAAAAGACATTCTGAATAAAGGACTCTCTATCTCTCTGTTACAATTTTTTTCAATATTGCTATAGGCCACATAGGCTTATCCATATGGGAATGAACGAACTCTAACGTTAAACAAACTAAGGACAGGATATTGTGATTGGAAATTAACGAGCGCTGGGAATGGCGGAAAATTAAATTGAATTTTTTTCTGTCGATAACAATTACGGTATCCGCAAACGAAAAAGCGGAATCTAATTTCACTTTCAATACCGTTTATGATATCCGTTTCTACACGACTAAGTAGCTCCCCCAGCCCGTTCATGGTTTTAACTAGTCTATCAAATATACCGCTCCGGGAATTTTGCCCTACTCCTGGTCTATAGGCTAACGTCCAAAACCCAGTAAGT
>JAUBWS010070189.1:0-13973 GCA_032270445.1 Darlingtonia californica
GGGTTAATTTTAACCTGGCGGCTCTTGAGACTCTCCCGTGTACCGGTTGGAATAAGCTTGCATGGGCGTGTACTTCCCTGTAGTTATGATTGCCAGAGCCTTGTGCTGGTCACCTTTGGGCGATGTCCGAGTCTTGTAGCATCGTTCCAGATGGACTCGCTGGCCTTGCACATTCAAAGTAACGCTAAGGAATGAGGTGAACAAACGTGTAGTCTCAAAACTGACTTTAATGTGATGCATTCGACGTTTCGGCGACAAAGAAAAGGTCAAATTTTCCAGCTTTCCATCTTTTGATAAATGTCATTTTTTCTAAAAGGTCAGAAATATGCAAAAAGGTCACATTTCCAAGCTTCCATTCTCCAGAAAATATCAACTTTCTACCGTTTTGGAAAGGTCAAATTTTCTAGCTTTCCATCTTTTAGTAAATGTCATATTTTCAGATAGGTCAGAAATATGCAAAAAGGTCACATTTCCAACTTTCCAGGTTTCTAGGAAATATTAACTTTTAAGCATTTTAGAAAGCTCAAATTTTCTAGCTTTCCATTTCTTAATAAAGGTCATATTTTCTGTAGGGTCGGAAATATGCAAAAAAGGTCACGCATTTCCAACTTTACAGGTTCGGTAAAAGTCGGCCGTCTTTTTAACTGGAAATCGAAGAAAAGTTCACATTTTCTGTACCTTTCCCGAGCTTTTCCGGGCTTCCCAAATTAGGAAATTTGACTTTTCGCCCAGTGAGAGGAAGATAGAGCTGTGAGATTATAGGAATACAGGAATATGGGAATACAGCAATATAGGAATGTAGGATTTGAGGAGTATAGGAATAGACGATATGGGAATATGGGAATATGAGAATGAGGGAATAGAGGAATATAGAAGTTAATATTTGATGATTATTATCTCCATAACGTTATAGGCACGATAAATTATTAGACTTTTGTGAATTGAAAAAAAAAGGAGCAGAAAAAGACAAAACGTTTTGTACCATATTATTCTTTCTATAAACCGCACGAACTTTCTAAAACTAATGAACAATTAGGGTAGCTTATCGGGGAAAACATTGGGTGAAATCTCGCCGGGTTAAAATTTAGTCACTTTTACTCGAATAAAGTTTCAAATTAGGAATTTTTCCCCGACTAAATTTCAAGATGATTTAATTTAACATCAGACTTTCGATCAAATTTTTCATTAAAACTCTTTTTCGTAGCACAGTAATGCGTTTAAATAAATCATTACTAATTTATCTTAGAGATCAAGCTCTGGATAAAGTTTATCGATTTTGTTGAATAAAAATCGTCATAAAATTATTCACAGTCACTCGTCTTTAACTATTTTTCTCTTTTGTTTGTATATCATACGTACTTTCTTTCCTCTTGCTCTTTTAACACGTTCGAACTTGTTATTTTTCACTCGTTTAGCTCGTTTCTCACGTTTAGCTCGTTTTCACTCGTCTCGTCTCGCATTTTTTCCTCTCCCCAGTCTTGCTTGTGTCACTCGTCTCTCACTCATTTCGCATTCGTTTCTTACTTGTCTAGCTCGTCTCTTACTCGTCCCTCACTTGTCTCGCATTTTTCTCTCACTCGTCTCGCATTTCCCCTCACTTGTCTGGCATTTTTCTCTCACTAGTCTCGCATTCGTCTCTCACTCCTTTTTTACTCATCTCGCTCGTCTCTTACTCGTCCCTCACTTGTCTCGCATTTTTCTCTCACTCGTCTCGCATTTCCCCTCACTTGTCTGGCATTTTTCTCTCACTAGTCTCGCATTCGTCTCTCACTCCTTTCTTACTCATCTCGCTCGTCTCTTGCTCGTCTCTTACTCATCTCGCTCGTCTGTCATTCGTCTGGCAGTCGTCGGTAATTTTAAAAAAAATCTAAAAAAATGTTTGATATTTTTACGAAGGAAACCTCAATCTTATGCAAATTCAAAAATATTCATAAAGACATTTTTTACAAATTTTCGACGCAAAGGTTGGACGTAATTTTTAGAAGAAATGGGCAAAAACAGCGAAAAATGGCAACAATGATCTTCAGTCTTTTGGTAAAAAAATTTCATTCAAGAACGATTTTTCAATTTCTTTTTCTTATTTAAAATGGCAAAAGATTCTGGTTTATCATGAAAATAGCTCTTTTTCGTCTCTATTGTAACGTTTTCATTTCTACGTCCTTGGAATTTGTTCATGTAGCTTGATGTTCCACTTCAAAGCAAAATGATTTATCCAATTTTATTCAGCACTTAAAAAGTTATAATCTGTTTACATTCTAGTCTTTAGTGAAACGACTCGTGGACTTTTTGCTTTCTACGGTTTTCTATTAGGATGCTAAATTATTCTGGTTGCTGCTGTCACTATTGTAAGGTCTTGCAATAGTTGGAAGTTGTTATGCCACGTTTTGCATCGCATCGTTGTACGAAGATGGTGAAGGCAGATTTACGGTTGTTTTAGGATTCGTATTTACTTTAACAGGAGCCGTTGGTTTTGCAGCCTTCGCAACTGTTTCAAATGAACGTATCGTTGAAGACAGTCTTGACAGTGAAGTATGTTTTGGTTGTGTAGCACTTAAAAAGCCAACGGAATGGCCATGAAAGACCTAGAAAAGTGCAAATTATGAAGCATATGCGATTCATCCAAAATGGTAATCTTTTTCCTGAATCGTACACCATCACATGCTCCTTGAAATTATCAATTTCATAAGATGTTGTGTGATAAAAGCATTCATCATTTCTTCTGTTAAGGGCAGTAAAACTGTCTCGCTGCATTTTAAAATCTTGTTTGGTGTCTTCATTTGCGAAAGAAATTTTTTTGTACAGTTTTATTCGCAACAATTCACCTTTACGAATTTTTGGAATAAACTGTACATCTGACATGTCTATCCAAGAGGATTCAAAGATATGGCCTCCAGACCAAGTCGTTGTGTAGGTATCATGCGAATCACCAGAACCGTTATAATGAGTTTCACAATAAAAAGACCTGGCTTTTGTTTTGATTTTTGGACATTCAGCAATCAGAGAACGAATATAAGGTTCACAATTGTGCATATGTGAGTCTGTATTCAAGTAACTCATTATACTAGAGCGAAACGAAGCAATAATAACGTAGATATAACCCAATATAACGAAAAAGATAGCTGCAACAAAAGTGCCATCAAGGATTTTTTCACTGTGTTCATCCCATTTAAGTGTGACATAAAGAATGATGTAAATACTCCAAATAATTACACCTAAAAAACAAAAAACACCTTTGTATCACTGCCTCGGTCAGATCACCCTAGTGAGTACCCCAGTGATAAAAAAGCCCAACAATGACCTTAAATGAAATGAAAAATTCCTCACCCTATGATGTATTGACTCATTACAGATGTATTTTAGTGTACCACTACTGGATAAGATAAAAATCTACTTACTCAAATTCCCATTACATATGATATCCCCGCTCCTTTTAATATCCCCTAATGTTTTAGACGAACAAACACCCAGATGAAATGTAAGTAAAATCTTCCTGTCCAGTAGCTTTTTGAATTTAACTTACGTCAATGTGAAAACTACGATGTTTTAAAATTACTTCATTGAATTATGAGATTCACTGCGGCCAAGGCTTGTACAAAAGGAGAGTTGAAATCTTTTAACAATTAGCATGGAAACTATTTAGTTTCTTATTATTCAGATTGCAGACCTTACCACATGCGAAGCTTTGTGTTGCACGCATGGTGTGTTTGTTAAGGTCTGCAATCAGACTAATGTGTTATCGAAACTAAAACCTTTACAGTTTTCATTATTACTGATGGAACGTTTACTTTTCAAAAAGTCAATGAGAGGAGAAGAAACTTTCGTGGAAGAGAGAATCAAACCTTGATATTGGTATTTAGCATCAATAAATCTTTAGGGCTTTTCACCAATCTTTGAGCCGATGGGCGAAAAGGCCTAAAAACTTATGGTCATCTGGTGACCAAGAAACTTTGAAGTATAGTTCTTTTAAGCCTTGTGATGTTAAACCGCTTAAAAATGCTAATTATATTCATTCACCATGAAATTTAAATTTTCTTAAAATTTTCAGATTTTACTTTCCTGGACCGCTGATTAGTGTATTCCTTGCCCCTCAACTTACGATAAAGGCAGTAAAAACCATACTGACTGATTGGTAGTAAAGGTATAACTATCACTAAAACTTTGATTGCAAGAATAAAGCTCTCATCCAGAGTCGTTGGTTTCGGTGATGCATTTGAAATTAGTGATGTTGTGTTTCTGGCTTCTGTTCTGTTTGTTGGTGCTGTTAGTGCAGAGACTCTATCAAACGAGAGAATTGTAGCTACAAGTTTGAAGACAATTTGAAGGACCATATTTTTCTTTCTCCTTATTTTGATCTTTTCTTGATGCCTCTAATTTCTCACTATGTGCATTTTATAACGTTATTCGTTTTAATACGGTGATTAAATCTAAAAAAATACCAATGGCAAAATTGCTTTTCTTTTTGCTAACTCCATCATAGATTAGTTCCTATCTTATTTCCTTTATTTATTTAATCTTTCTTTTAACCAATTTTTATTATCATGATGAATAATTCGTTGTTGTTGTTTTACTTTATCCGCATAATTACTTAACTCAACATACGAAATAGTTAAAACTGATCCGCAGAACCATGCTATTTAAAGAATCCGGGGAAAAAATTGTATCCACAAAATTAAATGACTGCAAGATATTCATTTTGTGGATAAAGCGATCCGCTAAACTTAATCCCCGTGAAAGCTACTGCTAGTACTAAGGTATTATATATTCACACGTCGTCTTGCTACACCAGAGCGGAAGGGAATTTACGGAGAAGTAACCTATACTAATTCAGCAAATTTTGTGTAATCTCTGGACGGACTGGTACAATCTACGAACTTCTATTTCTTGCATAATTTTTATTAATTTTCAGTTTAATTCCAATATTTTAATACTTTTATGGAGAAGAGACTTGGCTAAAAATGGAGGTTTGACCCATTTTTGGTTTTAGGGGGTGAGAGTAGGCCACAGAAGAAGGGGGATGAAATGCTAACAGGGGTTTAAGATCTTTTGCCAAATGTAAAGACAAAAAATAATAAACTTTACAAAAGGAACAAGAATGGCCAAGACTAGCTACGACAGTGACATGACAAGCATGACAAGACTTTTGAATATCATGGGGGAAGGCTGCTTACCTTTCGATTTTTCTTATAGGGGCCATGAGTAACCATGATAATGAACTGATAAGCATGATAAGATTTTTCGATTCTTTGACGAGGGCATGGAGTTTATAAGTATAAGTATAATATGAGGTAAATCGTTGTAATATTATGAAATGCATATATTACGGGAACTCTGCAATATCGACACGTCAGATTCATTTGAACGTCAATAATATCCGACCATTTGAGACTCTCACATAGCGCGAACTTTCCACAAGAATTTTCAACTTTGTGGTAAACATATAGTATCTTTCTAAACAGTATGAATATTGCAATTTTAAACCGTTAAAAATAATAACAGGGAAATCTTTTATTTCATCGGCAAAAAAATCGGAGAAAAGGGACCAAATGTTTCAGAAGTGACTAAGTTTTAACCCTACGAAATTTTCACCATATTTTTTACCCCGATAAAGTATCGTGTTTTTTGCAAGTCTTGCTTTCTTTACATTGAGCTTCTTCAATTTAAAAGACATAAGTTCATAGTAGGCACGATGATCCAATGAGGCGTTATTTAGTCAAATCCCTTTAGTAGATTTGCTGGAATTAATAAAAAGGTACCAAGTCCATATTGTTTCGAAATAGACTGTAGGTGTTCGTTCTATTATTTATCTTATTAAATTTGTTCGGAATAAAATGATAAATTTGAAAGTTTAGTCGGGGAAAAGTGACTAATTTTTAAAAGTGACCAAATCTTTCCCTGACTAAATATTAGCACGTCGAAATTATTTATCCAAATTTTCCTCCCCAATAATCTCTCACTTTTAGATTTGCGAATATGTTGGAAACATGTTTGTTTTTGGAGAGGACAAAATTCCGAAGCACTTGTGCACGCTCTCTACCTCGAAACTTTGCAGAACGAAGTTTTATATTGGCAAAGATTGACGGTTATTTTTTGTTTTGTTAATAAAAATTGACGTTTTTTGAAAAGCAACATTAAAGTTTTTTCTTCATATCTCTTTAACGAATTAACCAAATTTAGTGTAAAATACATCAAAGTTCAAGTTAATTTTCTTTATATTGAAATTAAGTTTATTTTTGAAAACCTTGTAGTTTTTCAAAAATATTGCTTCAAAGACTGAAACCTTTTTGTGGCACACCCGGTATGTCGTGTGGAGCCAAAATTATATGGTGTAGGCATGTAGAAGCATTGACGTGCACGGTCAAAAGCATGCAACGTGGACATTCAAAAGCAACGGTGAAAAACATGCAACATAGACATACTTGATCATGTGAAATGACTTTTAAAAGCATCTGACAAAGACATTGCAAGTACTAACTTAATCAAGGTTAACTTATAGAACCTCGGAACCTTGTATTGATGACTTTGTGATGTCTATGTCACATCCTTTTGATGCAGGCCTGTTTTTAATGTGCAGGCTTTTTTTATAAGAATAACTTTTATCAGGGTAAAAATCAACTTATTTGTAAAAGTCAAGAATATACTTAGGTTGGAAATAATACGCATTTTGTTTTTTTCCCGTTAAAGTGGAAGCAAAACGAACAACTAAGAACAGTCAGACTTTTTAAGTTTTAGTAAAAGAAACTTATTTAGTCTTGAATAAGTAAATATGTGTCTGAGTATTTTCTTCAGCATAAAATGTCTGTTTTATTTGTGAAGGTCTCTTGAAATTCTTATTAAAATCTCCAATTTTAAACTTGAAACAATGTAATTTAGAAGCCATACAGGCAATTTTTCGGTTTTCTATTCATATTATCTTTTTATTCTTTCCAACATTATCTGGAGAAAAATATTCCCTGGTACCGACAGATAAGTATGGTGGCCTATGGGTGCATTAGGAGTTTTCTAATTATTGCTTTAAAAAAAATCCTACTTTCTTTTCAATCTCACTTTCAATTCAATTTCACTTTCAATTCAATTTCACTTTCAATTCAATTTCACTTTCAATTTAATTTCACTTTCACTTCATTTCACTTTCATTTCGCTTTCAATTCACTTTTATTTTCATTTCACTTTCAAATCACTTTCATTTTCAATTCGCTTTCAATTCACTTTAATTTTCAATTCACTTTAAATTTCATTTTCAATTCAATTTCACTTTCGCTTCATTTCATTTTCATTTCGCTTTTAATTCATTTTCATTTTCAATTCGCTTTCAATGCACTTTAATTTTCAATTCACTTTAAATTTCATTTTCAATTCAATTTCACTTTCGCTTCATTTCATTTTCATTTCGCTTTTAATTCATTTTCATTTTCAATTCGCTTTCAATGCACTTTAATTTTCAATTCACTTTAAATTTCATTTTCAATTCAATTTCACTTTCACTTCATTTCATTTTCATTTCGCTTTCAATTCACTTTCATTTTCAATTTCATTTTGAAATTGAAATGAAACTACATCGTAGCCGAGGAGGGCAATAACCATAGAAAACTCTGTATCCGAAGGGCAATAAGGTTACTAGCCGGTGTTCCCAGAGAGTATACGAGTTTTAGAAGCCAAGCTAGGCTGAATAACATTAGCCAATGTTATTAGCTGGGAACACCGGCTGAAATAACATAGACTATAGCGCGTACATGGAATTTCTTCTAAAACATTTAAAAACTTATCTTTATTTCGCAATTGGCGAAAAATTAATACTTGCGAATATTTCTTTAAACAGCCATTGGCAAAAATTACGTGCAAAATACAATTTTGTTTTTCAATTAGCGAAAATTGGTGCCCTAATTTGTTTTTGCCATTTACAACACGTGTGCATTTATGTTTGAACTTGATCATTTAGACGAAATTCAGAAATTAGATGAATTGTTTTGAAAATTTCAGGACAATTAGGATTTTGTGGCATCATTATTTCTGTGGTTTTTCTTGTCACGTTATTACCACTAAGTTTCAAAGTCAATAATTCAAGTAATTTTCAGGAAAACACTTAATTTGCCCTAATTTTTTTCTTTTACATATTATACATTTTTCACAATTTCAAAACATCAAGCAATTCTATCAGTAAAATATTCATAGACGAGGGGACAAAATGAAGTGTAGAAAAAGCTTCATGTAAAAAAGCTTTATACAGACTTATATTTCCGTTTTGTAGTTTTTTTTTAGTATTGACACGAACTTTTTGGGGTTTTTTCAGACAAAACTAACGACAGGGTAATCGACAAGGAAAAGTAAAACCAAAATACGTGATTTTTTTCTCGTTGACCATAAAATCTTAAAATCTGTATGATACCTATAGTAAAAAGATGCCAAAAATTATACAATAGAAAAAGTTAACAAATCTTATTTAATTTTCATAATCACATGATGATCAGAAGGCTTAAAGTTTCACTAAATTCCAAATTTCTTCAAAAATTCGGAATTCCTAATTTTGAAAAAAATTCGGAATCCCTTATTTTGAAGAAAAATCGCAATTTCTAGTTTTTTTCAAAACTTTCAAAATTATCTGTAGAAATCACGAAATAACGAGAATTCTGAAATTTAATCAAAAGTAACAAATTTTGAACTATTATTAACTACCAGATAGATTAACTAACTTTCTTACAGAAGAACCGAAATTACAGACCGGTCTCAAAATTATCAAGCAAATCACACTTTCAAGGAAAACAATTTGGTATATGTTTATTAGTAATTGTATGTATCGCAATGCTCCACTGAAGACACTAGGACAAATCCATGGTTTAGTCCATCATATTTTGATCTTAGATAAGATCTTTGATATCTTGTCAGTTTATTGTCAATCAATGTAAAATTGCTTAAAATGATTGACTTTTTAGGCAGCCAATCACTCCAAGCGACACGTTCTTTTGATCCTTTCTGAGGTAATAAATGTGGTGACCAACTTATAAGGTAGTTTCCCTTTTAATAGTGGATGTGGACTTTATCTTGCTTTACACCTATAACTTTTCCAATGACTGGGGATTTCTTATAGTTTGACAATAAATAAAACAGCAATCATTGTTCCCATGGTAAGGTTTTTGGTTGGATCATCTACTTCTTCAACCCTTTCCTCTAGCTGTCTTACTGTTTGATACGGTCCATTATACCCCTGGAGCAAAGTCACTCTCACATATTACCCCTGATTGCCCTATTCCCCAATGCTAAAGGAAATGGCTCTGAGAAAAATAAAACGCAAAGTGTGAATAAACATCATTCCAGGAACGAGGGTAAGGTTAAAACTACGCCTTTAGAAACCTACCCAAATTTTTATAAAGTATAGTGCGTGTTTTTACGTTATAATTGTGGGTGCTGTTTTCTGTTTCCTGAATGCAGAATGCTAAATAAATCAATACATTAATTAGAAGTAAAATAAGTGTTATGTTAAAAAATTACACTTGTAATTTGTAATTTTGCACATTTCTTTCTAAGAACTTTTTTCTGACTTTCTTTATATTCCTTGAGATATTATAAGAGATTCAAATAAAAAGCCTAAAAACACAACAGATACAGTACATAATCTATATTTTCTTTTATTATCAGCCTTATTTTTCAAAGAAAACGTATCTATTTGTCTTTTTTTCTATTTCTGAAAGATTGAACTCGGCCTGAGTCTAAAAATTTCGTGACATGAGCTAACGTGACATGGCGCAATAACACACCGAACACAATAAGAATATGCAAAGGAGATTGTGAAGCCAAGTCCAAAATATGCAAAAAGATTTTTCATTTGCACGATTCCCTTCATTGATCAATAAAAAAACAGGTAAAAGTCACTGAACAGATCAGAGTAAAGAAACAATTCATTGTTTGAAAAACAGTGTTGAAAAACAATTTAAACGTGAAAGAAAAGAGGAATAAAGTATTTCAAATGAAAAAAACGAGTCTGCTAAATGACGTGCCCAACGTGCCCACGTGCCCTACGTGCCTTACGTGCCTTCGTGCCCTCGTGCCTTCGTGTCCTACGTGCCCTACTTGCCCAACGTGTCTCGTGCCCTACAATAAATTCAAGACCAGAAAAATGCTAATAACACGTTGGCTTAATCTATCTTGATTTAAACAATCATGCATTTTTGACAATGCTGAATAAGATAAATTCAACATTTATTTCATGTACGCATGCGCAGAAATCAAAATGGCTCTACTTCATGTATTTTTGCTTATACCTTGTCGGCTTGACATTTTACAAATAAAAGTGCAAATGCTGAATAAGATGACTTGACTGTAATTGTTATACGCATGCGCAAAAATCTAAATGGCTTTATTTCATGTATTTTTCATTTATACGTTGTCGGCTGGATATTTTACAGAGAAAAGTAACAATGCTGAATAAAATAGATTCGTATAAAATG
This sequence comes from Darlingtonia californica, assembly GCA_032270445.1. Classification (NCBI taxonomy): domain Eukaryota; kingdom Viridiplantae; phylum Streptophyta; class Magnoliopsida; order Ericales; family Sarraceniaceae; genus Darlingtonia; species Darlingtonia californica. The sequence goes on from JAUBWS010070189.1 coordinate 10,440, forward strand.
CGTATAAAGAAATTAACATTGTTTGTTCAGCATTTTCACTTTTCTTTGTAAAATGTCCAGCCGACAATGTATAAGCCACGTAGGGCACGAAGGGCACGCAAGGCTCTGCGCAACTTTTAACCAGTTTTAAATTCGCGTGTCATGGCAATATCTGATTTATTGTCCCGTCAAGAAATAACCATGTGTAGAGACGTAACCTGTTATTTTGTTTGTAGAGAGTTTTTAACTATAGCCCGATCATCAATGGCGCAGAATTGTAACTTTTTTCGCCACTGTTGTTACCTTGACCGATCCCAAATCTACCTACTACTGATGTATTGAAATCATCAAGAATTATGTATTTTCTGGCAGGAAAATTGGTCTTAATTTATTTTGCATTTGGTTTGGTTTATGTCGTGATCACTATAGCTAAAATCTGGAAAATATATTTGGAAAACAGTAACAGTTGTAGTTAACTAACCTTTTACTGATTTCTCTTTACATTACAATAGCTACACCTTGTCTGTGGGCAAGATCAGTTCTCGAAGAGTGAATAACAATATAACCCTGTGATTCGCTGCTTTTAGGTGTTGCCTTGTTTGGATGAGTTTCAGATATTCCTAGAGTATAAATTTTCAAGGGTTCTATTGCCAGTAACAGATGTTGTAGTTTCCCTTGGTCGTTAAAAATTCTAACATTCCAATATTTGTTCCCATGCAACCTTGAGGCAGATTACTAACGCACCCCTGATTCACCCAGACTAAGGGTCGATTATGTCTATTTAACATTATCATTTAGGAATGTTCACATTGAAAACATAATTTTTCATGTACTTTCTCAAGTTAGCTTAAGACATAAACAGGAACAACTTATCACAGATTTTTCACAGACAAAAAAGGCTGCACTGACCAAGGAACCGACATATTCTGTACAGACCCTTTAGGGTTTCTTCGGCTTAACCCTATCTCGGGTGGCTACCGGGTACTATGCCTTACCAAAGAGCGACTCGTGATTTTGTCCGGGACGGCTTATCGTCATATTCGCAGCTAGCCCCCATATTTTAAGGCCGTACCCCTATTCGCAACCTGGAGACCCGGTAGATGGGAGTTCTCGTCAGCACACCACAATTTGGATTATAATAAATGATAGTCTGTCCACTAAATTATATGATAAATTCTCAGAACGTATTAAATTGTTGTTCACTTTACTGAGCATCGCGGATATGCGTCAACAACTGGACATTTTGGAGCAAACAAAAGAATATTACAGTCATAGGTATTATATTTTCCGTTGAGATCATTATACAGTGTATCCGGAAAAAGAGGCTCCAACTTTAAAATGTTTACAACTTTTGATCAAGAAATAGTTTTTACATAATTTTATATCACTTGATAGAGTTTTGGATTTTCTATAAAGTGGTATTTCTAATTTTTTTATTTTAAAAAGTTTCAGGGAATATTGGGAATTTTACTGTGAAACTTTAGCATTAACATGATAACGAGCATTAAAAAATATCTTTCAATAGTTGTAATTATGAATTAATTGCCGTTTAAAGCATCAAGTCTGGGTTTACACTGTAATTGTTTTATCTTTGAGGAAATTTCTACGGTATATTTAAAATAAACCACAAGCGCTTTTGATTTGATAGTTATGGTGTGAACTGTGCTTTAAAGCTGATTTTAGTAATGTTGTTGTTTTATCAAGCGCGTTTCTACTAAATAATTAGAGTAATCATGAATATTTTCAAAAAGTAGAATTTTTACAATGAAAATCCAATTGTTCATGAATTTCCTTTTCGTGTCTTTTATTTAAAATTCGTGATATGTTTTACACTGCAAAAATATTTTTTTTGGCATATTTTTACATTAGGATAATTACCCATTGAAGTAATGTTGTATTTATGAGATGCAGGTTAATAACCAAATCGAAAGACAAAAAACGTGAAATAAACACACTATGCATTTATTTTTGTTCCTTCGGCGCACTTTCGTCACGTGACCGAACCTTTAATTAGCCGAATCGCTTAGCAACTCATCACAAGTCGATAGAATTTGTACAGTAAGGATGTTTTCGACTGTGAAAGAGTTAAAGAGTTATTTCGATTCAAAATCTGTATCTCTAGGATAAGATAACTCTAGGAAAAGAAAAAGGGACCACGAGTTCAAATACAAGGCAAACAGGAAGCAGTTTGAATTTAATACAGATCTCAAAGAAAAGTTAGAAGAATTAATCCAGCTTATAGATGATGGGTCAAGGAGACGATCTAAGAAGAAACTCAAAACTGTAATCGAAGAAATCGATGCAAGGAACAAATTAATTCGGATAGCGGACAAGTCTCCAGGTGGTTAGGGGACTGTTGCCGAATATAAGTCAGACAGTGTGGCCAGCAACACGGACGATGAGAAGAAAATAAGAGGGGCTTGAAGAAGGGCGTTGTCTAAACAACAAAAGCGTAGGAAACTACCAACTCAGCCATCGTCTACTATCACAGGATCAGACCACAACTTCAGGTCTTCTGGGAGGCCTAGTTTCAGAGTCACAATACCAAGATCAACAGCAAAACCCTCAGACGTATGTCTACAATGTGGAGAGCGCGGACACTGGAAAAGAGACTGTTCAAAAAGAAACAGACGGAACAAACTATAGATAAGTCTCCTTTTATTTCAAGCTTTGAGTTTTTAAGAACTAAGGAACTAGTTTTCTATAATTCTGAATTAGATTCAGGGATTGTCAAAGGAAGGCTTAAAAAACGCTGGTTGTTCTGGGAACAATTAGGTGCAAATAAATTTATTGTTGACGTTATAAAACATGGTCATAAAATACCGTTTCTAAAAATACCTTGTACAAAAATGTTTCATAATAATCAATCTGCTTTAATACATTTTGAGTTCGTTTCGGAAACGATCACTGAGCTTTTGCGTGCTGGGTAAATAGTTGAAGTTCCTTTCATACCTGTGGTAGTTAGTCCTTTGATAGTTGACGTCAGGCCCAATGGAAAGAAACGATTGATTCTGGATCTCCGATATGTGAATGAACATCTTGTAAAAGACCACATAAAATTTGATGACTGGCGCACTTTCAGCCAATTCGTCTGTCCAGAAGGTTTTCCGTATAAGTTCGATCTCAAGAAGGGATATCATCATGTTGACATTTTTCCAGATCATCAAATTTATCTTGGTTTTTCCTGGAAAATAAATGGTATGAAGAAATATTTTGTTTAAACAGTGCTACCTTTTGGTTTATCTAGCGCACCAGCACTTTTTACTAAAGTAGTAAGACCCTTAGTTGCTTCGTGGCATAATAGTGGCGTTAGTATTTCTGTTTACATGATGATGGAGCAGGTATAGAATATTCTCACAGTAAAGCTGTTAATTTTTCTAAAATCACTAGACTACTTTTATTAAAAAGCAGTTTTGTTGTTAACGAAGAAAAATCAGAATGGGAGCCAAAAAGAAAAATGACTTGGCTTGGGATAACAATTAACTTGATTGACAATACTTACAAAATAACTTCTGAAAGGATTTCTTCCATATTTTCTACAATCGAGTTTTTGCT
>JAUBWS010070211.1:0-13970 GCA_032270445.1 Darlingtonia californica
TTCACTGGGGCAAAATTTAAGGCCATTTTTGGGCTATTTTTTCACTGGGGTACTCACTGGGGTGGATCTGACTGGGGTGTTATAACAATTGTAAAGCTAAGTTGTAAACTTTGGTATCAAAAGAAAGCTCTTTTTATCTACTATAAGAAATATAGGAGGTTCAATAGAAAATATTGACCTGTTTAGGAGTTTGGGAGACTTGAAAGCGTAGCATTTCGCTTACTTTATTTCGGATATATCTGAGATTTTTCCTTTAGTGGTTGATTGTTAAACTTACTCTTTCACGTATCCACGAGTTTAAAAGATGTTAAATACAATCGTTCCAGCTTTAATTGATCTTTTTAGATGACTTTGACCGTAGGCTTTGTTGTGTTCTGTAAAATACACGTTGAATGAAGTTTAGAAGATGAGTTTGATCTTTCTTTGCACTATATTACCTGACTAGTGATAGAGTTGTTGCTTAAGTTGACAAGTATACCGTTCTCCTGCTATGACAGTGGTAACACTTCAACAACAATCCTCAAACCTCCAGAGGTATTAAAACGCATTTTTTACTCTAAAGTAATAGGAGAAACTAATTGGTTACGGCGCAGATAGCAAACTCGTTAACAACTTTTTCCTGTTTACTAGCAATGATAATTAATAACTTATTAATAAATGCATGCTACATATCACGCACTTTTTACATGCTACGCGCCATCGGTTATCATACAATTATTTGGCCGTTTATTAGAACTTATACTGATTACGGGCCACCTAATAAGACCCAACATGTCTTTGGAGGAGTGCCATTCTATTGAAACATTGTACAATTTTAGATTGTAATGCACTCCCCACCAGAGATCTTTCATCAAATAGATGAATAGGATTGAAATAACATTAATTGTGCGGTAGATAATGTTGCAACTATAATTGCACAGCAATTTCTATAAGTTCAATATTTCAGATGCATATCAATAATGTTCGAGACAGAGCGTTTTGGAAGACACACATAAAAGAAGAATGAAGTTATTACTCGTACTGTTGCCAATTTTTTTCATACTTGCCATTTCAATTAATGGTATGTATATATATTTTCACATGTACTTTATGCTCCAATGTTAAACAGCAAAATTTATGGTTTGATTTTACTCTACTTATTTATTCCAGTATAATTTTAAGTCACCTGGACTAGTCATATAGCGAATTCTTTCATTTTTGGTTTCTAAACCAGACTCCGAGTTGACTCTCTTGCAAAGTTTACGGCGGTAAAATTTGCCAGTCGAAGTTAATTATTCATGGTACTCTTAGGTGTTTCCAGGATAGCAGACTATTACTGATATAACAATTCATGAATAATTGAAAGAGGCTATCCTGAGGTTAACAACCAGATTGTTCATTCTATTATTCATTCATTTATTTTCATGCTTATGATCTATTATATGTTCTACTATGTTAAACTGGGGAACCTACGAATTCTGACATCAGCACCTTAGCCGAGGGATTAAGTAATCCAAATTTGGTGTACAACAAGCTTTTGTGATTTTGTGATTTTTTGTGATTTTTTCCCAGACTTTACGAGATCTTTTTGTGTGCATTCCTCTCGACCTTTATCAACGAGGAAATGGATTCACTAACTGCTAAGTATAACATTTTGTTTATTTGTAAAATATAGGTGAAGAAGAAAAACAGGATGTAAAAGTAGAAAAACAGGATGTAAAAGTCCAGGGAAAACAGCAATCATTCGAGGATTGGTATCATGGTGTTCTACAGGAAGAGAGACAAGATTTAGCAGACCTGTACAGTAAGTCTGAGGGAGCTCTACAATAAATATATCTGATGTTTACGAATCTATTTCTCGTAATCTCCTTTATGAAACCAATACTAAAAAGAATTTTGAAGACAATGTACCAGTGCATTTTATTTATCCCAATGTAATCTTTCAGTGAAGTTGAAAATTTTAACAGGTATATTCTATGACATTTTTGTGTCCAAGTTGGATGTTGCTTGCTTAACACGTTGATTGCGGATAACGAGAATTTTCGTTATTTCTGTGTCAAAATACCTACCCAACTCCAAACAGCCACAACTTTATATACAATAATTTTTCTATGTTTTTGTGTGTTTTTGGACATCCACGAAAGATTTTGACTGGTATACTCGTATAGCTATGTTGAATGAGCTTTAGCTATGTAAGATTCGTTAAAATCTTTCAAAAAACGATATTTTTAAGGTGAAAATTTTCGTGATTTTTAAAAACAGCGTCGCAGTCAGCGTGTTAATTTCGATCTCATTTCTTCGGACAACAGCAACCCCTCAATTATCCTATTAAAATGCTTATTTCAACGAGTTTTTGTTCGTTTTACTGTCAGAAATGAAAGTCAAATCTCTACTAGGGATGTTCCTTATACACGAGTGTACGTTCGTATCTAGGGTAGGTGGTGCAAGCAAAGAAGAGAGGTGTTATGTAGCCTTTTAATATGATGTTCTTTGGCATCAACTTATTCTAAAAACAATTTTTGAATGACTTCAATGCAGCATTGCCTCTCCTCGTCCTGTATGCGACTCTGGATGCACCGCTGATGACAAATGTATTTTCTTTAGAAATGAATCAGCAATTTGATGAAGAGATTTTGAGTCGTCGTCATTTCGAAGATCCAATAGGTCTTCGTAGACGTTACAGTCGTAGCGGAAAGAAAGATGCAGCAATAGGTCTTCGTAGACGTTACAGTCGTAGCGGAAAGAAAGATGCAGCAATAGGTACTCGTAGACGTTCAGCATTGAAGTGAAAATATTTTGTAAAATGAACGTTGAATCATATATGAATGTTTTTTCTATATAGCATTGATAGCACTGCTTTTCTTTCACTGTCCCGATTAACTTTTAATTGTGCAAATTGAAGTAATCTACATAGGATTTGAAATTTGTTGGCATTATCTAATATTGTCTTGCATAGTTTCAATGTACAAAACACGTTTGCAGTACCCTGTACCGTACAATAGATAGAAAGACGGAAATTTGTAGTGTACAGATTATCCGGAAAAACAGAACGATAAAGTTGCACATAAACATACCCTAAGAGGTTTACACGCTTTTTTTTATAAGAATGGTGTTTTTTCGTTTCATGATGGATATTTTTAACTTTTTAGTCGAAATCATCCTACTATATTCTTAAGTAGATTCTTAAGGCTATACCTAACTTTTCGTATCCAGAAACAAAAAAATAAAACTCAAAAGGCAAAAGGTAAAACGATTAACTTTAAGATTTTTAGGTAACACAAAGCCCAAGACATCTTTCGCGTTTTTCCTAGGATCTCCATCGCTATGAATATTTGTCCAAAGAAGTTGAAAGGAAAAAGAAACTATAAAACAACAGCATTTATTCATCAAAATAAATTTTGAACTTTAGAAATCTTAACATGGCAATATTCTTAAGACATTCTCAACTTTTTGGCCAATTTCATCTTGAACATTCTTATAAAGCGTATTCTTATAAAAAAAAAGTACATGCATGCAGAGACTATTAAAAATATGAATTTAATGAGATGGAAACGATAAATGTAATTGAATTTTTTTAAACTGAATCTTATGAATTGACCGAAACACAATGTTTATAAGAGCGTTTCATTCTTTTCGGATACCCTGTATGCTAGGCTACCTCTGTCAAAGAGTCTTCGCACGGAACGTAGTGAGTTGGTAAAAAAATTTTGGTCGCTTAATTTCAGTGGAAAATGAATCACGTAGCATTCTGTTATTGTGTATTATTTGCTATTTTCATTGTAATCGTATGCTATTTTTTATCTCTCATCGTGGGTTTGTTTCACTGATCGTTGGCAATAAGCTCTTTTGACATCTTGTTTTTTATTATCTTCAACATTTTTGAAACAAAAAGCAAGAATGAAAAAGGTTTTAAAAGAAAACACTTCGGCACTTATAACTAGTAGAAAAAAATGCTACAGCTGCAGAATTTTGCACAATTAGGTTTTTGATGTTAGCCGATCAGAAGTCCAAGGTAGTTTTGCAGCACCAGCGCCTTTTATCAAGCCACATCAGCATATCAAAAAGCAAGAAAGTTGTCCTGGGGTCCCTCGTTGTTTTTGTCCTACTTTGTAATGCTGGCAATCCTCATACCTAAAGAGGTATCAAATATGTATTTTTAGCTTTAAAATACCAAACACCAATTGGTTACCATAAACAACCAATTATTTACAACGATTTTCTTATTACAGATGCAATGATTTAATGAGTAATTAAGGCATGCCTGCGGTGTCAACACACCTTTTTTCAACCATAGCTGTGTTACGCACCATTGATCATCGTACTCTTAATTGATTGCAACAAGTTAGATCTTGTATTATTCAAGGTCGAAACCCAAAAACATTCAAATATTTCGCCAAAAATCTCTGTGAAGAAGTTTCATTCTGTTGAAATGACATTCAATTTTTGATTGTGATACCGTGGAATTTCTATAAAACGGACACCATCGGTACAAAAAAATTTGTCTTGACCGCTTTCTTCTTCTTCTTGATTGATTTTGAAAATCCTTGGTTGGTGATTGAAGAACTATCAGAACTCTGTTGTGTGTCATCTTCAGTGTTTTGATCGAAACTATTGTATTACTTTTCAGCTCATGTAACAACAGACGTTGATAAAAACATTTAATGCCATAAATAAAACGTCAATGCAGGTAATTTTGAAAGGATGGAACACTGGTTTGGTAAAAAAAAAGTGCTTAAGCCCGGGACCACAGTTATAATTACACCCGTAATAATTTTGAGACCACAGGTTAAATAGGCCGCCTCTTACGATACTTTTCGGGGATCATTCTTGTCTCATTCAGGCGTCCAGCCGGGCAGTTTTGACTTGGTATTCATACGACGCAAGGGCGGGAGTGAGAAGTGTTGTTGCGTGTAGCGCGCATTATTTGACCCAAATCGAGTTACAAGGGCATAAATGGGCGGATAGAATGACGGAGCATTCAGAGGTCATAATTCGTACCAACACACACTATATATAAAGCGCAGTTCCCATGCAATAACTTTCACTTTGTTATCGACTTTCAACAGTAACACATATACTCGAGTGGCGAACCCGTTTAGCTGCTAGCTAACAATCTAAGAATTATTTAAAAAGGCAAGTCAACACTACAAAGAAACGAGAAAATCAATATCAATACTTCAACCATTAACAGGAAAGTCTAGCCTTTTTGTAAATTTCTTAATAATTTCTAATAAGGCCTGTACTATGTTATAATAGCTTGCTCCTGGTTAGTTACAGCAAACATTGATTAGTTTAAGCTAAGTTAATAGGGATAATTTCTTGAAGATTTTTTTTTATCTCACTACTCAGATAACATACACATGTTCACTGTATACGAAACCTTTGTTCGTAAATTTACCCTTATGACGTGTAATATACAGCTAACCAAGTATGGCGAGATTAATTATTGGCATTTATTAATTTCAACTCTCAAGTAAGAGAAAAGTACCATGTTCCTAGATCACTGGCCCTTTCTAGGGATATTTGACACATCTCAAGGTTTTTTTGTCAGGAATTTTGTTTTTGATTAAAAGATTTTTGTAGCATGACATAGAAAATTGTTTTTAAAACTGTGTAGTATAACTTGTAGCAGTTAGTAATGATGAACGCGCATCGTCGTTTCTTGGTAACAGTTTTCTCATTGAGATTTTTTGGCTCATAGTTTCTTATATTTAAAAGCACAATCCTTGTTCTTCAGGACTATCGATTACGATGTTTTTTTATTCTCTTGATCTTTGCTTCAAATATCAAGCAAGGGTCAGTCTGGATAGTTGCTTAGCAGTTCATTATTTTGTGGGCTTTTTCAGTCTAAATTCCTTACAAAGGTGTTCCAAGAAGAAAGAAACAGAGCCCACGAAGGCTTGGTCTTAAGGCTTGGCCACGAAGGCTTGGTCGAAGGCTTATCTCTAAGAATAGTCAAAAACCTAAACCTGGTGTATAGGAAGGCGACACATGGATGGGAGTCAAGTACTTTAAGGCATATGATATCCTAGAGTCCGTCGTAAATGTTGTGTCTGGATTAAGTGGGTTTGAAAAGTCCATTAAAAGAAAGAAAGGAAAAAGGGGTGGTTAATTTAAAGATAGAAGTCAAGTGTTTGTTTCATCACTTTCATAGGGTGGGGATTGGATCGCTAGGTTTCAATTTTAACTTGAAATTTGTCGTTAACTTAAATGTCTCGGCTGCACGCTGCTTTCTTGGCCAATTTCCCCATTGCTTTCGGGGTTAGAGAGAATGGGAGCTCCAAACATCTCTGTTTTGGCATTCAGTGAGTACATGTCAACTTGCATTTATTGTAACGTTGTTAAGGTATTCATAGTTTTATGTCTTTGTGTCAAGTGCTCCTATGGACTAGGACACCGGCACGTTCCTAGTCTAATTAAGCCATATTCAACATACTCTAGAGTGACGTTTTAAGCAAGGAGGTCTTTGTTGGCGATAGCGCTGGTATACATTTAAGTTCTCTCTTTTCCATTGTTCTTGTACACATGGACTACTGATATAGAGTGATCACTTTAAAATGAGCTTCTCCTATCCTAAACTACCATCCATATAAGGGAAATACACTGACCAACGACATCGTGGTAGACGTCGAACTTATTGTTACCATTCTTGTTATGATCATAAAAGTTTACGATAATATAATTATTTTGGGATACCATTTTCATTGCTCATTTAAAAGGGCTGGCTGGTTAAAATACTAATGTGATAAGCATATGAGTTTTCATTAATAATTTCAAAACTTATCGCTTTATAACTCATTCAAAATAAATAATAATCTATAATTTAGAACCTTGATCTAGATAAAGCTTACCTTTGCCCCATAACTTGAACACACGGGTTTTTACTGAATTTTGCTTTTAACAAATTATTCAATACGTATATAAAATATTCTACAGCGGAAGTTTTTAGTATCATTTATGTTTTTTGCATGTTTGTTGACTCAGAAAGTAAGAATTTTGCAACTTCGATCGGATTAGTTTGCGTTAGATGAGAGATGATTATTATCAAATGCAAAATATCATAACAAAGACTGTTATGCGTGATTCACACAAGGGATGCTCATAAATATAATACAAAAGAAATAGATAGGCCAATAGTAGAGTTCTCAGTCTATCATTTCTAAGAGACCGTTTACATGAGAATTTCACCGGGCGAAATAAAATTTATTTTAAAAGTCACCACTAGAAACTACCAGAAATGAATTAATTTTGGTCAAAAAGACAGAAATGACATTTCAGTGTTCAAAGGGAGCCCCTTAAGTGGTTACAATTAATGGCATTGCTAAAAAATTTCATTGTACATTAAAACTACGTGTTACGAGTTGGAATTTACGAGTTGAAAATTACAACCACGAGTTGCGAGTTCCGACCCGAAATAAAAATTTAGTTGCTGATTAAATTCATGAGTTGAAATTAAGAAAAAGAGTTGAACGTTAATTTACGAGTTGTAATTTAAAAGCACGAGTTGAAAATTAAATTTACGAGTTGTCTTATCAAAATCACGATTTGCAAAATCAAAATCACGAGTTGGAAAAGTATATTGCTTACTATCCATAGTTACTGCGTCAAAGATTGCAGGTTCGATACCTTCTCCAGTCATGTCGAGTCGTTCTGATCCTCATAATCAGTCATCGTGAAATCAAGCTGGTCTGACTTAGAGATGAGTGATGCTCAACCAATTCACTCATCCGGAATCGAATTCAATGTGTTGTAGATGTTTTTCTGTGGACCCTCCTGTAAACAACTGTAAACCGGGACTTGGTTAGTGCAGCTATTCGTTTGAAATAACCCAAATGTTCCGTTGTTTGGAAATCCCATAGGAGTCTTGAGTCCTTTTGTGGAGCAATAATCTGAGAGTTACTTCAATCGGGTAAAAACTTACGAATTCGTGGTGGAGCAATAATCAATAATTCCACGAAAATGTTTAGCCCTTTCTGGTCGGAAATTTTTATGATGCAAATTTTGCAAATTTGCTTAAAAACATGAAAGGTAAATAGGGAATTGAAATGATGCATAATAGATATCTTCAATTTTATTTAGATTAATTGGTAAAAACTTTCGCCTATTTAAAAAAACCACAAGTGAAAAATTTAAAAATCGTAAACTCATTACTTGATTCCAGCATTTCTTTATTAATGAGTTGTGACTTGCATGTTACACCAGTGCGAGTTTGCTAAACTACGTGTGATGCGTGGGTTGCGTGTGTGCGTGGGTATTTGAGTGCGTGGGTCAAAATCGAAAGGGCGTGAGTCAAAATAAGAGATGCCTTGGTCAAAATAAAAAATGCGTGGGTCCAAATGCATATGAGTCAAAAATACCAAAATCTCCACTGATTGTTTTCAGACGAACTTTTTTCAGAAGCATCCAACGAACCCAAAACACAAAACATGTGTTCTGTTTTTCCAGGGAGGCTATTTTTACAAAAAATCTAGCAAAAGCTAGAACACGTGAAAAATCTGGTACACTCAATTTTTCTCCGAACACACAATATATATATATATATATTCAGTTTTTATATTGACAACCTACAACCGTCTTTTAAATATTTGAGACTGATAAGGAATCTCCCTGAAATTTTGAAACCACAAGCGGTCTAAAACCTTGTTTAACTGTGTATCTAAAGAAGGAGTTTCAACGACGGAGTTTCAAGCCGGACTTAGGACCTTAGGATCATAGGTCAAAAAGTCTACAAATGTTCCAAGAAGCCTGAGAATATAGGCTAGAAGCTAGTCACTCCCTGTAAAATCAAAAACATGGATTAAATTGAATAGAAAGCTAATTATCGACATTCTGGCCAGACTATAAACTTGCAAATAATGGCAATTTTTGCTAAGTCTCATACATTTTTGTGCGTGATTGTAGTTTTGATTCTATAGTAATTTTCTTCCAATAATGATCTATATGGAGTGTTAAATCACGAAAATATATTGATATTCACGTTGCTGTTTTTTGAGACACATCTTTTTCGTTGGCGTCATGTCTCTGTTCGATACTTCTTATGGTTTTACCTCTAGTTAATCATTTTTTGCGTGAAAATGACCTTGTTTCTTGCGCATTAATATTCGCAGATTTCTTATTTAAGCACACTGTTTAAGCATACTGTAGCTACGTAACTTGATTTTTATTGAAATCAGATGTTTTTTTAGATTTTTGGTTTGTAAGATTTTGTCACCGTAAATCTTTAAATAGATTCGCGTGGATTTGTCTTCGCGAATTCACAAGATATTTGACCAAAATTACTTCTTTTTATGGCATTTTGGAGAAATATTAAAAAATCTTTGTTTTCGCGAGTATTTAATTTGGCCAAAATTTGGCGAAAATTGCAAATAATTTATCTCCTTAAGGTACTTATGTGACTGAAAAAACCTAGGAGGAATCAAAATTTTTGAACATATTTTTCTTCTCCATACAACCTCCCTTGCATTCTAATTTTTTCCGCCTAATGCAATATGGCCGCATAGGGAATCTATGATGGTTGAAACGGTGGTTTTTTTTAGCAAGCAGCGATGTTCAGTAGAAGAAGTCGCCCTCAAACATTTTTTATTTCGATTTTGACCCACGCAGTGTTTTATTTTGACCCACGCACTTTCGATTTTGACCCACGCATTGTTTATTTTGACCTACGCACTTTCGATTTTGACCCGCGCACTTTCGATTTTGACTCACGCATTTTTAATTTTGACCCACGCATTTTTAATTTTGACCCACGCACTTTCGATTTTGACCCACGCACTTTCGATTTTGACCCACGCACCCACGTATCCACGTACCCGCGTACTGACGCAACCCACGCACCCACGTTCCAACGCACCCACGCAACCCACGTAAGCAAATTCCACCAGTGCTAAAGGAGTGGCGGCCTTTGTCAAACGCCTGCATTTCATATTGCATGGGGAATAATGAAATTTAAAAATCCTCACTCTGACGTCAATGTCGATCATCGAGGTTGTTCGTTAATCCTCACTATTATTTGTGTGAATTAAACTCGACGTAATGTGTTAATTACAGTCAGATTGACAAAGAGCTATCAAACCAACGCCGGCAAACAGTTGAGACTCTTTGTTTTTATTGAAAAATAATCTATTGTGCAAGTGTATAAATCCACATCTACTTAAGTGTGATTAGGTGTTGGCGAAAACCCGCTAAACTTATTCCCGCAAAATGTCGATTTGCTATAATCATGAGAATCACCATGATTAAGCATGTATGTATGATGATAATTTGCGTCAATAACATCTCCATGTTTAACCTAGGATCCACAAAAAGCAACTGGGAATTCGATAAAAAATTACCATACTATACCGAGTTTCAAAGTAGTAGATATAATTCCTGAGACATAAAAAATCTTAGTAATTTACGGATCGGTCTGTTAAAATACACACTGGTTACGTGATCAAAATCTAAGTGAAACAATTAAATTTCTTTTGCCATGGCTACATTCGTACACAATTTGAAGTCAAATGCCTTTATAGAACTTTATATATTGACAATTTCATACGATTTACTATTGTTTACCATCTGTTTGCTGACAGGTTGACAATAGCAATGACGTCATCACATAATAACAAATCATCGAAAAATGATGTTTTATAAGATTTTGTACACTGACTGGTTCATAATTTCATTTAAAAAACCACAGCTGTTCAAAAGTTTCAAAAGGTTCAAGTTCAAAGTTTATGTCTGAATTATTATATTTTGAAGCCTCGCCTCGTTTTTACATTGTTTTCTATGACAACAATAATTGTTTGAAGATAATCATTTTTGTCACGTAACCAAAATCGAGTACAGGGGGTTGCAAAATCTGCAAAAACCAGTCCCAGGTACGGCTTTTATGTGAAATATCCCGCGTAGGGTATATTTTTCAAGTTTAACTTGACATTAATCGAAAACAATTCTCTTATACTTTTTTCACTTTAAGCATTTATCCCTGACAGGGTCCATTTTGAAATCTCCAGCGGGACCCCCCCTCATCGGCAACTCATAGCAAGGAAATAATTGATTCATTCGAAAGAAAGTAAAATTGGAGGAAAGTCATTCGTCCATGAAAACTCAAGACCTGACCTGTTTGACTTGGATTTTCAACTCGTGATTTTGAATTTTAACTCGTGATTTTCATTTTCAACTCGTGATTTTAATTTTCAACTCGTGATTTTAATTTTTAATTCGTTATTTAAATTTTCAACTCGTGACTTTAATTTCAACTCGTGATTTTAATTTTCAACTCGTGACTTTGATTTTCAACTCGTGATTTTAATTTTTAATTCGTGATTTTAATTTTCAACTCGTGACTTTAATTTCAACTCGTGATTTTAATTGTCAACTCGTGACTTTGATTTTCAACTCGTGATTTTAATTTTCCACTCGTGATTTTAATTTTCAACTCGTGACTTTGATTTGAAACTCGTGATTTTAACTTTCAACTCGTGACTTTGATTTTCAACTCGTGATTTTAATTTTCAACTTGTGACTTTGATTTTCAACTCGTGATTTTAATTTTCAACTCGTGATTTTAATTTTCAACTTGTGACTTTGATTTTCAACTCGTGATTTTAATTTTCAACTCGTGACTTTAATTTTCAACTCGTGATTTTAACTTATAACTCGTGACTTTGATTTTCAACTCGTGATTTTAATTTTTAACTCGTAACTCGTAACTCGTGGTTTTAATTTCAACTCGTAACAGGCAACCCGTAACTCGTGTATTGTAAATCCTTGAGTAAATGAGTTTCTGACGTTTAAAATTTAGCTTTGCGTAAAATATGAAAAAACACAAACAGACTTACGCCGGTGTGCAACATACTCATTTTAGGTCAGAAATGGACAAACAATACAAAAGGTATCAATGTTCAAAGTTAGTACGTCGCAATCGAGCAAGCAAGCTATTTAACGTCCGTGGCAGCCATTCAGGATTAAAGATTCGAAATATCAATTCACCATCGATATACACAAAAAAACGCCCGTGCTCATCTTTTAAGTTCGGTAAGATTGGTTATTGCGTTTTTGTTTCGCAAATCAACTAAGAAAATTGAACGCGTTTATAATTTCGCAGATCGAACTTCACATTCTTCTTTCAAACACTCAAAGCTTGCAAAACTAGACTTTTAAAGTTTAGGCTAGGCATACATTACCGTAGGATTATGTTATCAAGCAATTTGCTTTAAGTTGTTTTTCCGTTTGAGACGGAACGTAGTCACGCTGACGTAGTCAGATTGATCGCGCATTTGAATGTTTCTTTTAGATACTTTGAATACTTAGTTGCCTGCGTTGCATAACTTCACACTGTTCATTCTCCTACAAATGCCAGAAAGTAACTGAAGTCTGATAGCATTATTTATTTGGACGTGGCTAGACGCTGGCTGATAACTTATTTTGTGATACTTTTCATTTAGTTACGAAGATTCTGGACTTTATCCTTTAATGAAATAACAACAGCAATCTCTAGAGCCGTAACAAGCATTCATTGCTTGACCGTAATTTTACGCATGCATGGATTAAGGAAAACCTGCACATAGTAAATTGTATAATAGGATTAAATGCTTCACTTATCTCTGGTTTAGCCGCTCGTATTATCCGATACAGCTAACCAATAAGTTACATGGATTGGCCTACGCTTTGGTGGGCTGTGTTATCTAGACTGTAGTTTCAGATAGTTCAGAATGGTATATTCCTCTAATTTGGGGAAAAAATTGGGAGTCTGTTGCAGCCTCAAATAATTTGCTGACTTGTTGCCCCTGAATTTCGTAAGTATTATTATTATTATTAGAATTTCGCACTCTACAGGCGTGAGGATGAGATACGTTTTATTCTATTATTAATGATGATTGTTAATTATGCATTATCACGCATTCATACTTATGCCACGCATATTCATGTGAGAATAGTTTAAATAAAGGTACATCCCTTTGGTGGGTACCAGCATAGTTTCGGTACGTCCAGTTGTTGGGTACCTGTTGTTGTCTCTTACATGCAATTTATGGTAATATTGGTACTTCCAGTGATTGGGTACCTGCAATTCTTATGCTAGCCAAATTTATATTATTGTGTATTGATTTAGTGATGCGTGTGTTCCAGTGTGTTTTCTATACAACCGAGGGAAACAAATTCATCGGTTGCATGTGATAGCTACTGCTAAAGGAAAGGTCCGGCTAGATAGCTTTGGCTTGATGTGTATGGTTCCTTTATTGATTAAAGAAATGCGAGGTGTGAGTGACAGGACCCTCCTCTAGTCTTCTCGGCTGCAAGCTGGCCTCTTGATCAATTTCTCCAATTGTATATTTGATCGTTAGTTACTAGCAAAAATAGCTTATAGTGACGTTACCCAAGTGTTGTCTTTCCTTTCCCCTAAGCTCATCAAAACAATAATGTTGCTGACAAGATGTAATGGCTCTTTTATTGACCAATAACGCAAAACAGTTATCAACAAAAATCCTGTAAAATCAACGATAAAGCAAAACATTCGTATCCAAAAACGTGACCAGAAATACATGCAAAAAACTTCTACAACGAAAATCAGGATGAATAATTTGTTACTTTTAGTCAATGGACGACTTGTTCTGAATAGCCCATAAATGAGTATTAGGTTCGATATAACCACAAAAAACATTCACAAGTGCTAATTGGCAAAGCTGTATCATAAGATGTGATGCCATGGTGGTGTGAAATATTTGCTGTTCAGACAAATTTTGTCATCAAATGTTGTTACACGCTCATAACGATATTGAAAATTTTAAAATCAATTTGTTTTCTACCCGTAAGTACTACATATGAATCGCTTCTTGTGTAGTCCTACATTTGTTTTTTACATATATGTGTGTTTTTATAGAAAACTGTGTGCAGTATCATATTTATTTTGCGGTTTTCAACAGCAGGTATCTCCGAAGGCAGCCAACGAGGCATTTTTGCAAAATATCTGTTCGGAGGGCATACCTTTGCTGGAAATTCGTATGTGTTCG
>JAUBWS010070244.1:0-13968 GCA_032270445.1 Darlingtonia californica
TAGCTTAACGAGTTGGTATTGATTAGTTCATTTTATATTTATTGTGTATCTTGTAAACTATGTAAAACCAACATTAATAAATTGGGAAAGGAAAGAAAGGAAAGTTTGCACCTCGCACAAACCGTTTAAAATATTTCTTTTGGACCCTGAATTTATTAGGTACAAACAGATACGCCTGTTTTGTATATGAAATAGTCTGGATGGTATTAACATTTTTCGGTTGGAAGTCGTCAGACTAAATGAACAGTTCGAATTATAGTCTCAGTAATGTGGTTCTTGCTTTATTTTTTTAGATTACTTTAGACGAACTCATCAATTATTATTCTGGGGTGAATGCGTCCATTGATAACGATGCATTATTTGATCTGATGATGAGAAATGCGTACAAGATGCAGCCAATCAGAAAAGATACACTTGCTTCTCCAATTTTTTTGTCATTCGAGGTGTGAGCTACATTCCCACAAAACCAAGACAATTGATGAAATCTTAATTTCAAGAAGCTTTTTAAAAGTTATACCTTTTTTAGCTTTGATTTGGCTCAGGGTGAAATTTGAATTTTGGCACAGATTTATTCTAGCGCTAGCTTGAAAAACAAAATTGATTCTTTTTTTTCTTCACATAGTTTGGTCCTTTTAGAGAAGTGATTAGATTTGGCGTTCACTTAACTTGGCGCAGGCGAAAAACATTAGGAGTGGATTTCATATAGTTTATTTTGTGTTTGAAGACCATTAAAGTTTCCATAGTAAAGTTTGTTTCAATAAACGAGGCAAATATCTCTAGATGACTCGTTCTTTCAAACATTTTTTACAGACTTTACTACGGAAAACTTTAATGGTCCTCAAAATAAACACACTCTCTATTTCTGGGGCGATTTCAAGGCACTTGTCTCAAATTTTATTCACCAAATATTAAATGCTGTGCTGTCATGCAAAAGCAGAATCCATTTTAAAAATAAATGTATGCAATACGGGAAGTGCAGTTAAAGGGTTAAAGGCCTTGTCATGCGCAGTAGTAAAATATGTTGGAAGTCAGTCCTCGTTCTCACATCAAATTGCCGTGACAACAAAATATCAACTGTTAAATATGTTCCATGACTTGATTATTGAGACCAAGACCAACGTCCTTTCAACGTTATTAAACGGTCGCGCGGCTAAAAACGGTCTTGAATCTGCACCACATGTGTGCTATTTTTTTTGTCCTTTTGACGTTATTGGCTGAGACCTAAATCAAGAAAGCTACTTCCAAATTTCTTTTTTGTTAGCTAGAGTCCATGCATTTGCACAACGTGTGCTATTTATTTGGAGAAGAGTACCGAGTTAAATTGCTACTTTGTTTATTTCTTCACGAGATTTGTAAATAGATTTTATAAATATCATTATGAATTTCATTTGCACTTTGTGAAAAAGATAGACTACGTAAATATAGATTCAACTTTTCGATTTCGTGAAAAAACCCATGTGAAGGAGTGTTTTCTGTTTTTTCTGTAAAGCAAAAACACTCCTTCACATAGGATTTTACCAATTTTGACCGCGGTGTAAAGCTACTTTAATTGTGTGTTTGAAATTTTTGGCTTTTTCATGGAAATTAATCTTGCAAAATACATTAACTTAAACAAATTTCGGACGTTTTTCTTTTCAGACAAAAGCGTGTAAATAATCGACATGGGAGTATTATATATTTTACGTAAAAAGTTTTCAAAATCCTCTGGATAGTAAAAAGGTCCAAATCAATTGAGTTCTCTATAGAAAAACTTGCTATAAGTATTTAAGTGATTAAGCAAGCGAAATAGTGTCTCGATTTGTCTTTCTTCCAAACATTTGTAACAAGCGTTTCTATAGAAAACTCGATTGATGCAAAATAGGAACTTCCTCATACTCCCAAAGATGGCAAAATCCAACCTCGGTCCCAGGTTCGATTTTTTTATATCGTTTGCACAGATAGCTCGGACGGGCGCTTGTGGAAGATCCCGGCTGATAAAAACAACCAGAGTTCTTGTTGATTTTGATTTATGCGATCATCATACTTTGATTGTACTTCCTTGCTCAACAGATCATTTTTTTCGTGAGATTTTACACTAAAACAAAGCGCGGAATAATAAGCTCAATTTGCAAAATTAGATTAATAAAGTCGTCCAACCAGAAAAGTCAATCCATGAACCAGTACCAGGGTCTCTTCCATCAGCATTCATCCGAGCGAGCTACGCGAGCGACATCGAAAAAGCGAAGTAAAGAGGCTCTAGCATTGAGGTAACACAATCTGGAAATAGATCGGCACTGGAAGGGCTAACTATGAGATATTTCAAAGTCAAAATGCCATATCAAAATTTAAACAGCAACCAATTCTAAATACTTTCATATGTCAATTTTTAAACAGTTTCAGGCATTTGACAGTCGTTGAAATTTTCAAATAAGGAAAATTTTAAACGTACAATTTTTTTTATTTTTGAAAGCAGGCTTTCAGTAAACTGTCACAGCGTGAAATTTTACCAAATACGTATATATGGGACGTTTTTCACGCTGTGTCAGTAAAATTACACAAAAAATGCTAAATTTTGAATATGCCACGAAAACGCAAAATTCTTGAGTTTAGGAAAACGTCAAGTTTTAATAGTCAATTTTTGCATCTAAAGTGAAAAAAGCTGTGTTTACTATTATAAAACAACATTTTAACACTCCTCGAAAGCAGCCAACGAGGCATATTTGCAAATTGTTTTTTTGGAAGGCATGTTTTTCCTAGAAATTTGCAAAAACTACTTTGCTGGAAAATCTTTATTATTATCATAATTTTTATTATATAAAATCTTTATACAGGATACATAAAGATTCAGCTTAATAATTATGCTAGTCATGTGTGAAAAATATATATAGGTTAGTAAAATTAGTATAAAAGTTTAAAAATAATTTTTATTAATATATACATACATATAAACATTTTAAAAATGAAGGTTTAGCTTGTTTCGAAAATTAGACAGAGAGTCGGACTGTCTAATTTCCAAAGGAAGAGAGTTGAAAACTCTCACGCCCATGAAGAGGAAGGCAGATTATATGCTTTTCAATTTAATTTTCGGAACAATAAGTAAAGACCCTTGATTTCTTGATGAAGCTGTATGTTTGTTCAACGTGAAATAATTTAAAAATCACGCACTTGTCTGTTTAAACATTTCCATACCGTTATACAAGCGTGTTTTTGCACAAGTCCATGTAAGTCACCAATTTTTTTATGCTTTTCCAATGCTTATCATATTGTCAGCTCTTCTCTTGGCATATTCGAGTTTTTGGATTCAAGTTCTAGTGATATTAATGTTTGAGACACAATTGAATAAGAATTATGGGATAATCATGGATTTATTTGAATACGGAAAATGCTGCTTTGGTTGTTAAATACGTAGTCTTGCTAGTAGCTTAATACATTTTCTTGTATGTTTCATCAAAATGGTTTTGTAGTTTGACAGTTTGATCTAGCTGTGTTCCTAAGTATTTATATTTTGCAATGCTGTTGATCTTTATACCGTTACAACTTAAGTTTAGATCTTTACACTTAGTCAGTTTTTTTGCAGAACCAAACAACATTGATTTTGTCGTTCCTTTCTTTACATTCATGATGAGATCGTTTTCAGTTACGTAGGTGTGCAGATAGTCAATATATTGTCCACACCAGATGATTTGTTTTTATTCAAACGTTTAAGATGATTTTCGACAGTCACTTTGGGAACATAATTGAATTTGAAAATAGCTGTTGTTCGTAGACGTGTCATATTTGGTAACTTCCATACGAAATCTTTTAATGGAATTGACTTTTGTTTTAATGTTCTTGCAATGTTTGAAAAAAAGTTTCAAATTGTTTGAGCTTTACTGGAAGTGTTATTATCTTCCTCATTTGGACTGACAATAAACGGTACCGACGAAGCAGACTTTGAGTTAGTGTTTGTAGGGATAGCGTTTTTTATGCACTTTCAAAACCTCTGGGGATTGTTTGAATTTTCCTGTAACAGATTGTGATGGTATGCTTTCTTAGCTTTCCTTATTTGCTGAGTTTTTTGTATGAATTTCATATTTCGGATGTTTTCAATTTTTCAGCTTTTTGCCTTAACTGGTCTCGTTTGTTTTTTATTTACGTATTGTCTTGTGTAAGCCATGGACAATTTTGACCTTGTATTCGTTTTTTGTAAACTGGTACATGTTTATCATAAATGTTTTTTAATTTTTCTTTGATAAAAACCCAAGCAGTATTTTGCATTTCTTATTGAATATAATGGGTTCGAGTTTATTTCACGAAAGTCATTTAGCATCTCATGTTTGTTATAATTGCGAAAGATCCGTGCAAAAAAAACTTTTCGTTGATGTTTGAAAAAATTTGTTTTTTCTCACACAAGCGATCATATTTTGATCGTAAATTCCCAACGATATAACTTCAATTTTTGCAATTTTTGATTCATTATTTGTAATTCATGTTCAGTTTTGTTTAAAAAGTTGACGTTTACATCTGCCATGAGGAAAATGTCGGCTTTGCTTTCAGTCGATGCTTTTTCTAGCATTTCATTAAAACATACTTTGAAGTGTCGTGGTAAGTAACTTGAAGTTTCAGGGAGTCGACACACAATGCATAGTAGCCAACTTTTTACTTTTTTCGGAAACACTTCAATCCAAATGCATTCTTTTTCGTTATTCTCTAAATCAAATCTCCTTCTCCAAGAAATCTTCTCTGATATTTATGCTCCTGCGCCTCCTCCTTTGCCAGTTGTTCTGTCACGACATGTTCTATGAGCTTGTACTCAAGAATTTGATACAAGCAATCCACAGCGTCATAATTATCAGGAATGATATGCATTTCTGAGAGTGTGAGAAAATCTGTGTTTTTATGTTCGTTGAAAAATAAGGAAATTTCATCAATCTTTGATAATAATCCACATATGTTTATATGTAAAATCTTTACTCCACCTTTATGTTTTTTACTAGATGAAAAGTTTCATGGTCATCTACACATCACTAAAGATCATGTGATTATGTTATCATACAATGATTCTTACAGTCAAAATGCTGTTCCTTTGGTTGAGGCTGAGAACGTCTTAGATAGTCCTGACGAAGCTCCATGCAGAAGGATATATAAAGGTGCAGCTTTTTTCGCTAATACTGTTGGTGATTCCAAGAAACTGGCAAATATATATTCAAAACATAATGGAAATGTGTTTGGTGATCTCTTTGAGCAATCATTAAAAGAGTTATCTTCATCAGAGTCATCTTCATCAATAAGTGGGTCAACAAGAATCTTGACTGGCTATAATCCTTTCGAACATCTCGATATCTTCATTGTTGCTGATGCAAGCATTGATAACACCTGTCACAAAGCGTGTCGTAGCTCAGTAACTGTTCTTGATCAATCTTTTGGTATTATTGCGATTTTCATTGTGTGCAGTAGCACTACCTTCAACGATATTCGCCAGTATTTGACTGATGGCAGTAAGATTCTCAAAGCATTTTACCAATTGTTTCGAAAAGAAATTAAAAATGACTCCCGTATTGCTCTATATACTGGTCTTGTATTGCCGAACCTTGAAAAGGTAGAGATCAACGAGGAAAATCTTCCTTTTTTGAATGGAGATTTTTCTAATAGAGATAAGGATGGAATCTTGATAATCACCAAATATGATTTGCTAAACATGAAAGACATTTGGGCTTGTATTAAAGCTAAAATCATCAATCTAAGGATAAAGAGAAAAGGAGATTTTGAAAAAAAACACAATTGTTTTGAACATTTTTCAAATATTGCCTCCCAGATGATGGTGTCAATGGGGCTTGTACGAGCTTACTTACCAAAGCTAACAGATGACCCTCATGAGAAAATAGTGACACTTCTTCTTAATAATGACCAATTACAAGCAGTTAATGATAGTCATCCTTGGAAGGTAATACAAGGAAATTTTGGTTCAGGCAAGACTTTGGTTTTAATGGCTATAGCCCGTAAATTATTCATGAAAAATCAGAATAGCACTATTCTTTATGTTTGTTATGATCCTTATAGCATTCTCCAAATGGAAGTTTCACGAAATTTTGAAAAGTTACAAACTGAAAAGTTACCTCCTCGTTCTAAACTCTACTCAATCAACTTATCTGAGCTTACATCATCTCCCAACATCCATGTTGATGAACTATTAAGTTCGTTTGGAAGGCCGAAGAAGACTCTGGGAGATCTTTTTCAGTACTTCCGTAACAAATACCAAGGGGAAGTACATATGCTGGTGGATGAATTTCCTGAAAGTATCATAGATGAGAGTTATTGTGAAGAAGTTAAACGTTCACTTCAACAGTTTTGTCAAGGATCGACAATTGTGGTGTCAGTTCACGTGGTAGTGCAGAACAAATAGGAAAAAGCTCTCTCGAAAAATCTGGTTTCAAACAATTTACACTTGATAAGAACATGCGAATGTGTTCCAATCTATTCGAGTTGGTAAAGATCGCAGAGAATCGTATCAAAGCAACAGAAATCCCTTATGTCCGACAACAAAGTAGTTTAACAGAACCATTAACTAATCCAACGACCACTCAACACAAACTCAACTTTGAGTCACAATCTTCTCTTCTAGACAAGGTTCCATATAATGTCAATGAAGATAAACAGCTTACAACAGATGCACCAATAAATCAATTTCGGACGATTGATCATCACAAATTCGATGACCTTTCTACGTTACCACAAAGATATCCTCAACAGTTCGATTGTAACTCTCCGCATAATACCAAGTTAAGAATCACACCCGAATTTCACGAGGGTGTCTTTGGACACGAAATTAAAAGTGAAACCAAGCCAGGCATGATCATGCTAGATGCCTCATTTGACGTAACTAAAGTAACATGTGCAATTGCGCTATCGTTTATTTTCAAAAAAATCTTAACCGGTCAAAAATTGGCTATTATTTGTAATACTATTCAAGAAGTATCACTGTGCCAGCTTGCTTTGGATCATCTTAAACAAAGGTATTTGCTTCATGCACCTTACCTCTTTCATCGAATTCCTTCTGAGGGAGAGAAGTTAAAGGCTTTGGAAAGCTCTGGGGTTGTTGTTACAGACTATCGGTCAATTAGAGGTTATGAAGTTAAAAAAGTGATCACATTTGTTGATCCTAATGAAAACAATGCTAACCATACCATGGTAGAAATTTTAACTAGAGCAACTTGCAACATTGATGCCCTTATCTATCCATTAAAAACTGCATCAACCAAACCGGGAAGTCTTCATGATATTGTTGAAGAGTGGAAAAAACACCCTGAACTTGTCGATTGCTTACAACTTTTGCTAGATAACAGCGAAAGTTATCAGAGCTTTCTGATAATACAACCACTACTGCATTGTTGCTCACTTGACCAGAAGGATGACAGAATCAAACTTGAGATTGAAAAGGAGGCTAGTTCATCGCCCAGGGAAGCAGTAAGGTAAGATAATTCATTTAAATATATCTGTGTATCAAAATGAAGGATACAAGTTGAAATACACCGCTTTTTCTCATAAAAAGTAAAGTAAAACTTATTGAATTTTCTATTGAAAGAAAGAAGGTGCATTGAAAGAGCTTTCCAACGATATACTTTGTTTTGAGAAAAAATGTTTGCAAATGCAAATGTTTTTTGTAAAAACTGATGATGCTTCTTTTGTGTTAGTAACTGCTTACAGGAAATTATGTTTGTTGGAATTGTAAATTGAAATGTCGTGGATGCCTTACAATATAATTGAATTTTTGTGATAGCTTGAAAAAGTAAGTTTGAAACTTGAAACTTTGAAAACTTATGTATGAGAAAGTACAGAGTGTCCCAGAAAGAATTTCTAACGAGAAACATTTCAAAAAGGATGTATTTTGTTTATACAAAGTGACATTGTGTCTGTAACGAAAATCAACCTACGGCACGCTTAATGGTTTTGTAGTTTAACTAATTCTAGTTTTTACTAAGATGCCTTCGATTCATTAATAATCTTGAAAAAACTTAAGTATACATCCCAGACCATGCGCTTACAAAATTTGTCTCTGCAATTATAAGGATATATAAGAACGAGCTAAAAAAGACATAAGATTTAATTTATTACTCTTTTTACATCAAAAAATTATAAACATCTTTTTTCATTCATGTAATACAATAAAAATCTATTTTCCTTCAAAATTTTCTTAACTTAGCAAAATAAATTCCAATTTTGCGATAAGTACAAGAAAAACATTACAAAGCCAAAGCCAAAGATTCTCTTTCTTCTCTTTCAAAATATTTAAGATTTTAGTACAAGTTTAGCATCCTTAGACATCCTTTTTTATTCTCTTTTGTTTTTACAAAATCTTTTTCAGTTTTACATTTATTTCGGACGCCATAATGAATAAATTTTGGGTAACCTTTTTTACGGAATACACTCTTACTGTATTGATCATAAAAAAAGCAATTACATAATGAAATATGAGTTCACGTTTCTTATAACTTCTGAAATATTTAGAGTTTCAATGCAATATTTTGAACTCATTGGATAGCTCTTCCTCTTCTCCACAGTTTTGTATAAAAATTTCATCCGTTAAGTATTTATTGAATTTTTTTTTTTCACTTTTAAAACTTGGCAGCCTTTTTTTTCTGGGACACCCTGTATACACGTTATACAGCGTGTTTCAAAAAAGCTCTCGAAAGATTAATTAGTATAGCGTTTGAGATGATTTTAAAAATAGAATTTTTATGCCAAACGAAAGTAAATGAAAAAGGCTAAAATTACAAAGAAATATTAAATACTTCGGAAGTTATACGAGGTTTTAACTTAAATTTTATAACACGAAAGTTTTTTAATCAATTAGTACCTTTTCTAATAGCAACCAGGGAAAAACAAATGTCCACATTAAATGTTTTTTTTCGAGGTTTTTTTACCAAAAATGATTTGTGAAAACACCATTAAGAAAGATTTTGTTAACCCTACTGCACCCGGGCTTTTTAAGGGTTTGAAGCCCTGGTGGCCCCTTGCTAGCTACGCTCCCTGCAGGGCAATAGATTTTAGTTAAAATTATAGATTCTGATATGATCTTGGTATCACTAGCCACTTCATTCTCTTTCTTATTGTACAAAAAATATTTCATTCTAAAAGTTATTTCAAACGCAGTACTAAATAATGTTTTGGGTAGCCTTTTTAAGAGACGCACTGTATATACGGTATATAAATTTTGTCTGGGACAGACAGTATTTTCTTATAAAATCATACAAGTACTATTCCACATACATATAAAAATAGACTCTTCTTTTCGAGCTTCAAGAATGAATGCACTAATTAGCATTCGGCAAAATATTTTCCGTTCAGCTAAAACTTATAGTAATTTGAGGAAATCGATGACAAGATGACCAAATATTTGCTTTTATACAGAAGATACCGAAAGCCACGAGTTCCACTCACAGAAGCTTATTCATTCTGGATAAAGTCATTGACTTATAGCCACATATTTCATGCCAGCTTTCTTTTTCTTAATTTAGGTTTTTTTTCAAACCACAGAAACTGCGATGCATCAAGTCGGGTAAGTTTTAACATGCCTACTAAAAACTTTTCTGAACAATTTTGTTAATGACGCAGTACTTTAAAGGGATAAAATTTCGTGGGAATAAAGTTTTTCGGATTTATTTAGTGGATATGGTTCTTATCTGCGAAACTAAGTCCCCACGAAAAATTTCGATATGGTTAAAAATGTAATTTGTCTCTTTGAAAGTGTTTATTTGTGACTTTAATAACATATTCTTGAAGTAATTCTGAAAAATTCTGTTTAATTAACAAATTATTCAGGATAGACAAATCGAAAAATCTGTGAAATATTTACAACAATGCTCGACCGCGAAATTCATGAAAACTCCTCAATAGCGTAACGGTGAAAATCAAATCCCAGCAAATTGCGAAAATCTACAACCACGAAACTTTATCCCAATAAAGTAGACGGGTATTGAGTATTTAAAAAATCATATTTATTCCCACTATAGTCGGTCACCACGGCGTTAACCTTGTTTTGTCAGAAGGGAGAAGAATAGCCAAGGCTCTTTAGAAAATCAAAAGAAATTTTAGAAATAATTTACCATACTTACCATACCATTGATAAGCGGCAAGACCCGTAGGACTTAAATGAAACCAAATCAATTGATTGATTAATTAGTAATTGAACATACTTACAATGTGAGTGAAACCAAATTAATTGATTGATTGATTAATTATTAATTGAACATACTTATAGTGTGAAGTGAAATCAGATAAATTTTCATACAGATCTGGCCATTTATAAATGGTAGGGTAACGAACGAGATTTTACTTTAGATTTTAAATTTTTTTTTTCAAATTCTGAAATATTGCTATTCAAAAAAATCACTTTCGAATAGGCTGCTGATGTCAATTAAGAGTCAATGTCTGTAAGAATTGGGCAGTGCCAATAAAAAAAAAAATTAATTTTTCATAATTTTCACATAATTCTTTTCTCTTGTCATGAGACATGAATGTTTCAAGATTTTAAGGTCTAAAATCAATATGGTGGAAATATAGCTATTTTTTGTTTTTCCAGAATCGTCCAAAAACGACGAAAAATCTGACGAAATTGCAACTTTGGTAGCTCATTAGTCCAGCGTGTCTTTAGGATCGCACGGATACTTCAAAATACCTGAATTTAAAATTGAAATAGCTTGAAACTTTTTAATCACAGAATGAAATTGCTGAAAAACTTTTTCTACTTTGTAAAGATATTGAAGAGTGGAACATTAAACTACACGGAAATGAAATTGTTACTGAAGCAACAGAAATGATTCATATTTTCATGTTAGAAGCATTCATCCATTTGTGATTTGAAATATGAAAGAATGTTTGAAAATATTTCTTAGTTACTTACTTAGGCCAAGCTTGCAACGAGTCGCCTATTGCGCCTTATCATTCATTGCATTTAGCAGTTCTTCTAATGTATCGCCTGTAAGTTTCATTAATTGGTTAAAATAGTTGTTCTTTGGGTTTTTGCCTTCCAGTTGATTTGTGTTCATGCACTGGGTTCCAAGTAGCACATCAACTATATACTCAAAGGGTGCTCCTTTTAAAACCCCAGCAGTTATTTCGAAGAAGTTTCTTTCTCCGTCTGGTGAGCGTTCCTTAGAGTAAGTGTCTTTGCAAAGCATTGGGATTGCATTTATTGTCTCTTCAGGAATTTCATCATACCTTTAGAATCTTTTTCAATTTTCTCAATGTATCGTGTCGAACGCCATGAATAAATCAATAAGAAGAAGAACAACAGGCGAGTTTTTGTCACACACTCAAGAATACGACGGATGGTGAGTATTTGTCCTGAGGTTGACCTGTTTTTGCGGAAACCATTTTTTTTTGTAGTAGTATGGAATCGATTTCTAGTCGTATCCTGGTCAAAAATATGAGATTGTAGAGTTCTGCTGAAATCGTAGTTAGGGTTCATCTATAGTCTTTTGGAATGCATATGCCTCTTTTTTAAGGGAAAGGTATTATACAGCTATTTCGTCACGTACTAATGGGATCTTGATGATGCATAAATCGAGTAGAATTTGGTGAAATTCTTCAAGTTCTTATACCTCAGTTGGTATTTCATTTAGTCCTCGTGCCTTTCCAAACTGCATATCCCTGACAGATTTGGAGAATTCTTCCATGGTAAATGGACCTTTCCCGATATTTAATTGCTCCGTAATGATTGGTGTTATCTCTACATCGTCGATTTCTGATGCGTCACCAAGAAGATCTTGAAAGTGTTTCTGCCACAATTTTACTCTCTCAGAATCATTTGCTGCTTTAATCTGGACTTGCTACAATTTTTTCTTCCAGTAATCTCGTTTACCGTTGTCCGCGCAAACGCTAACTTTTGATTGCTAGCAGCTTGTGAAATGGAATCTGTCTTCTGTTGCAAATAGTCGCGTTGTTCTTGTTCGTAAGTTACTTTAAGTTTTGCACAGCATCTTTTAAAGAGAAAATTGTTTCCGTGTGAGCCTTTCGATTCTTTGCGCTGTGACGCTTGGTGAAAGTAACCCCTTTTTTGTGAATTCTTTTAGATTCCCTTGGAGAGATACTTTTAACTTTTGGTTTTCGGGGAATGACTTCGGAAGCTGATTCTTTGATGGCAGTTTCGATGATTTTGCATTTTTAATCGGCATTATTTAGATGGATTGCATCCAGTACGATGGAAAACCTGTTCTTTACGCTGGTGACAAAAGTTTTTCGACCTTTTAGATCAGTTTTCAGAATTCACTAATTAAAGCAAGTGATTTTGGTAGTTTTTTTCTTGTTTGCTTGGAGGCTCAAGCAGATCGTAGCAGACAAGATTCGATGATCTGACATTACACTCAGAAAATGGATATACTCTCTACAGTTTAAAACACTAATTTTCCATTTTCTGTAATTGATTTATTTTTCCACAGTTGTCCCTGTTTTATCTGGCAATTGGTATTCAGACATAGCAGTTCTTAATGTAATCTTTGAGCATTCCTCCTTTTCTGTTCGTTTTCGTATGTAAGAGAATTTGACTTAAGCTTGCCAAGATTTGCATTAAAATATTTGAATATAATTAGCACATTGTGCTTACTAGGAATCTGGCTGGTCACCGACGCCAACTCTTGATTAAATCTTTCAACTTTTACAATATTCCAGGCTGAGCTAATGATTAGCTTTAACATTCCACTTTCGTGTATTTTGGTAGTAGAGTCTTCAAGTATGAGTCTGTGTTCTTGTAGGCAGATGATATCATGTTTTGTAGTTTCAACTGTAGAGATCAGTTCGGATATCTTCCATTTTTTTAAGAGCTTGTACGTTAAGTGTAGCTAAGAGTATGTTTTTCTTTTCTTTCATTAAGCTTGGAATTGCTTGATCACTTATCTTGGCCGCAGACACTTATGCAGGACGCGCTCCTCGTTTAACCGCGCGAAAAGCGATGATCGTCTAAGAGATTTGTATCATTTCGTGCCTACAATAGCTAAGGAATAACACTTGTGGTCGCCAATCCATACAAATGTGAGCGGTGCTCTACTCTAGAGCGCTTGTCTTGTCGAGATTGTATAATATGGTTTATCACAAAATCGCCTCGTCACGGGAAGAGTGAACCAAAAGTTATATTCCCTTACGCACTCATCCCTCCAACATCCTGCCATTCAATGTCTTCACCTTTGACCTAGACCGGGTGCTATGCCTTGCCAAAGGGCAACCCGTGACAACCTAGGACTACTTATTTCCATATTCGAAGCTGGCCTCAACATTTGGAGACCATTGCTCTATCCCGTGGACTTGGTGGATGGAAGTTTATTTTAACATCACAATATAATTTAATCAAGAAAAGTAATGATTACAAGTTTTTGTTGCTGTTTTTTGCTGAAAATGAGTTCTCAGCTTCTGGTCATAAAGTTAAATTGAGAAAAGTTTTTTTTACATTTGAAAATGCAAAAGATTCAGATTTATATCGTGAAAATAAATACGAAGCATTTTTACAGCTTCAACAAAAATCTTATAATTTTCATCTTCGATTTTTTATTGTTATTTCCTTTTTTTCAGACTTATTTTGTATAGTTTGATGTGCCACCCCGCAAAATATCCCAAGGCAGAGAAATCTTTTCAATTTTATGCAGTAGTTTAAACATTACAAGCTGCGTACTCTGAAAAAGTTCAATAAAATCGATTTAAGCTAATTTTAAAGCCCAGGTAAAAGACCGAAACTCTTATTCAGAGCCCAAAACATTTCGTTACACAAACTACATTCCTGAATTCTAACAAGACTTTTTTAAGGTTCCTGGCACAAAACATCTTTTTCGACAATTAGTTGCAAAAAGTGCTAAATTTTGCCTCGCTTTTACAAACGGTATTCTCAGCTAAGTGAGGTAATGTTGATTGTTCCTGATAGTACTCAAAAACATTTATGTGTTCACCAAGGGGTCATCCATTAATTACGTTCGCATAAAATCACCCATTTTCAGGGGGGGGGGGGGGGGGGGGGGGGGGGGGGGG
>JAUBWS010070255.1:0-13967 GCA_032270445.1 Darlingtonia californica
AGATTTTGGGTTCGTTTTAAAAGATTTTGGGTTCGTTTTAAAAGGTTTTTTTAAAAAGATTTCAGGTTTTTTTAAAAGTTTTTGGATTTTTAAAAAAGATTTCAGGTTTTTAAAAAAGATTTTAGGTTTTTAAAAAAGATTTTGGGTTTTTAAAAAAGATTTTAGGTTTTTAAAAAAGATTTCGGGTTTTCAAAAAAGATTTTGCGTTGACCCTTCTCGGCTTCCGTACATTTTACAATTCCTCTTGATTACATTTTACATTTGAAATTGCAATGTCATTGTTGAACATTTTTCAAATCTTACTTGCGATATAGTCTATCTGGCCCACCGTTTCAGGCCGTTTCTTCTCACTCGTAATGGTCTATCGGGAACCATTTAAACATGAGGGATTAAAAAGGAACGTAAAATGTCATCTTTGTACAAAGATGACATTTTGTTTGGTGAGTAGGTCTGCACAATTTCTTAATGCATTTCTTAGTTATTTATTCACCAGTATCACCTGCATAACTAATATGAATATAAACTTCCTGTTGTTTAATACTACTGCTTGTCGTGACGCCAGGTCGTTTGTTAAGAACTTGTTTTATGATCGAATTTTTGAGATATGCGTTCCATGAAGCAAACATTGACGTTTCGTAACTCCCGTGGAAGGTGATCCTTGGAACAAAATTTCTTTGCTCGTGTCACAAGAGATCCAGGTCCAGGGTGAGAATGAGCTGATATTAGGCGTAATTTATACTGAGACGAACTAATCGTCTGAGACGAATAGTTCGTCTTGACGATTAGTTCGTCTAACAAAAGAAATGTCTTATTTCGTCGCATTTATACTGTCGAGTAAATTGATGATTAGGACGATTTATTCGTCTCAGTATAAATACGGCTATTTATACACTGTTCTGTGTGTGTTTTGTTTTTCTGAAGATCGTCAACCCGTCTGGAGAGATCTCAAGATCCAGAAAACGAGGTGTAGTATTTTCAAATGTATCGGCAGTGAACTTCAGGTTGGGATCAAAGCTCTTGAAAGCTTGCAACACTGTTTGAATATCATCACGTTTCACAAGCAGCAAAGTGTCGTCAACATAACTTACGTAAAATTTTAATATTCTGTCTTGAAGTAGTTTCTCTACAATTGTCTTTTCACATTCCGGCATAATGATGTTAACTAAAATCGGTC
Organism: Darlingtonia californica; assembly: GCA_032270445.1. Lineage (NCBI taxonomy): Eukaryota > Viridiplantae > Streptophyta > Magnoliopsida > Ericales > Sarraceniaceae > Darlingtonia > Darlingtonia californica. Next base: position 1,175 of record JAUBWS010070255.1, read on the forward strand.
CTAACGATGCACTCATGCTAACGCCATCTATTAGTTTGTAGATACTATTATTGAACGTGAAAGCGGTCTTCTGGCATGTATCAAGGGTAAGTTTTTAATGCCTTTGTCGACAAACTTGTTTCAATAAGACGTTCTTCAAAGACACGGTCGAGGATGATATTGACAGTTCTATGAAGAGGTACATTGGTGAACAGCGATACAACAGCTAGAGAAATGAGTGTATACTCTCAGTATAGCTCACGAGGTATATTGTTAATATGTTTAGTTGCATCAAATGTATCCTTTAAAGCAAAATGATGCTTGGTCAGAGGATTATTATTCTATTTCTCTTTACTTTTATTACGAGCCTTCTTTATCAAAGAAAATAACAAACGAAAAACTTTGCCAATTGTCATTTTTCTCATTTTTTTCTTCCTGAAGAACTGAACTCAGCCTTGGTACGTTCTTAAGATGTTCGTAATATCAGCCTGGATGTACTTATAGACGAGGTTCTATTTAAAAAAAACGTGTATCACAGAGTGCTAGCTAAAATTTGAAGTCCATAGCAAATGTAGCAACTGAGATATTTTCATTTTTATGCATTATACATTATTACGCAATCTGAACTTGGCCATTCATTTGTCATGGAATTTTCAAGTTTTTACGGTCCTTACCCTAACCTTTCTTCTAGGAACTCCACCGTCCATGAACCTGGGAGCGGTGCCTAGTATTAAAAAAAACAACTTATGTCCAAAGTTATCCCAAATGGTGGAAATTCCCTAGAATTGGCTAACATTTCCATAATTGCATATCATCTCAAACTGTTGAAAATTCCAGGCATAGAAGGAGTGGCTAACATTTCAAATTGCATATTGGGCCATTCCAAATTATCCCAAAGTGTTGATAATTCCAAGCATAGAAGTAGCTAATCTTTTCATAGTTGCATATTGAACCTTGCTATTCCTGCCTTCAATATAGCATAAAAAGACTTAGTTTTTCACAAGTAAACGAATAAGATTAAATTAAAAGATGTTCAAGTATTATTATTATTCAAAAAGTGCCAACTTTACAGAGGTTAGGTATAATAATTTTGCTAGAAAAGGTTTCGCAAAACAAAGTTTCGGAGCGGTGGGATATCTAGTCTATACAATAAACCGTTCCGGGCTTTTTTGCCTTCCTCCTCTTGGTCTTTAGGCTAACGTCTAGAACCGAGTAAGTCGGGAGTCTGGGGACTATAATCATTAAACTTAGATTGTCAAAAATAGTCACGCTGATTGGTTATAAGTGCGCGTAACAAACCGAAGTGATTGGCTCTTTCTTCATGTTGTTGTGGTGATACAATTGTTATGTTAGAAATAGCTACTGCGCACGCTCCGTATTTTACGATTTTGACATACTCGGTTTTGGACGTTAGCCTATAGACCAAGAGGAAGGCAAAATGCCTGGAGCGGTACATCTGATAGACTATGGGATATCCAAATTACTTTGTAGGAATAAAATTCGGTGAGTTCAAAATTCATAAAACTTTCTTTTTGATTTTCTCCGCAATGTCGAAATAATTTTGGCAACTGCAAGAACACTTCTTAAAATTGAGGTATTCGTGAAATTTGCAAACATATCTACTCTTGAGTTCCAAAAAAAACAGCCCCCCCCGGGCTTATTTTTTCAAAAATTTTTTAACCCCCCCCCCCCCCCCCCTCCCGGCTCTTATTGGGACCCCCAACTCTTTCTTTGGCTTTTTCTGGACATTTTGTAAATTCTACCTTTGTTATGTCGTTAATATTCATGAATAGTTTCGTTTTCATTAGTTTTTTTTCATTACGAAATTTATTTGATACTGTTACGTTAAATATTATGAAAATAGTAGAATGTTTTTTCATTTTTTGAAGGTTGTAAACACTGAAACTTTCCTTCAGCACTTTCCTTGATCATAGTTTTACTTAAAGAAGGTTGAATATGTTATCGGCGTGTCCCTAAGTCAAAACTAAGCATTACGTACCACTACGAACAGTTTTCAAATTTCTGACCCTTTGCTTATTATTCAGGACTTTAGAGTACTTGACATAGTTTTTTTCTTTAGGTAAGTGTGTTGGATCAAAGTACGTTAAACTGGTACATGACAGGATAGTTAAACATTGAGATTCACTGTTTAAGAATCTTGCCAGTACAAAAAATAAAGACCGGGATTTCATCCGGATTTTTTATATAACTCTGTTTATGAATCCTGCCAGACTCGGGTTTGCTCTAAAGGTCTGCGAATCAGACTTAGTGTAAGATATTTTTTTCAGTACTTCACACATACTTAAGATGGTACTTGCTCCTCACTAAAAGTTTCCCTTAGTAAAGACTTAAATTGTTTTTGGCTGGCCAAGGCAAATCTGTCTCGATGCTTCGTTCTTCCAAACTTTTTTATAGAGTTTTCTACGGAAAACACAAAAGAAATTGTCATCTGAGCACAATCTTGTATCTTGCTTAAATAAACATTAAAATAAAGCTTAAACAACATCTTTTATTTGATGGCTTCTGGAAAAAATTCAATACCCTTCACAGTCACAACGCCCTTCTTTACAATTTTCTTTTGTCATCCCCGGGTTCTTACATGCATCCGAGACTGGGTTTGTACATTGAACCACCCATCCAGAGCAAGTCCATAGGAAGGGATAGATACATTGACAGGCCATGCCTTCAGGTGCCTTCTTGGTCACCTTACACCCGCCACTGTAATAGGTACATTCACATAGGTATTTCGAAGCATTCGTTTCCACATTGGAGGAGGCTGCGGACGGAATTTTGTCATTGGGCGTGGCTAGCTCAATACCTCTTTCTTTCAGGAGAAGAGTCAAGGTTCCAGGATAGTTGGTGATGATGCCATTAAAATAATTGATGTAATAGCTCATAGTACTCCATTTATCAATACTCCACGTGTAGGTCATTCCAAAAACACCTAAGATGAAGAGCTAAGTTCTGAATAAATGGTATGAAAGTTGTTGTCATTAATCTTGTCCATATATGTTTAGAAATTGAACATTACGTGGATAAATTTTGGTTTTCACAATAATTATGTCAATATCAAGTTTTTGATCTACGATGGAGAGCTAAGTTTTGAATAAATCGTATGAAAGCTATAGCAAGTAATATTGTCTGTAGATATTTTGATAGAAATTAAAACTCGCATTAATGGTTTTTCCATTGCTTCCCTGTTAATTTTACTGACATTTCTTTTACTCCAAACCGCAAAACCAAGTCCTGCCTATTTATAGCACGCCAAAACACCAAGAAGAACTGATGATGCTATTCTGCGTAGAGGATTAATCAATTTGTTTAATAATTTATTATTCATTCCTTCATTTTTAAGTTACTTCATTAACTCAACAGCTGCCCCATTCCTGAACCTACATCCCCTTGGAAGAGAGGATTTTATTACCATTATTATTATTGTTTTCATCAATGATTTATATTTCAGCATTTCTGAAAAGTTTATTGGTTATTTGTCTGAAATATATGTACAATAGTGATATGCATAAATTATTTCTTCGCCCTCTTATCCATTCTTTCCTTCAAATTTTTGTCTCAAAGTTAATTTTTTAAATCATTTCGATTCTAAATGCCCGAAATGATTGACATGGTCATGGACTGATGATCTGCGATTAGTGTATAACCATCGGACCAAGACTTCTTCATTTCTATATTTCATTTTTCTTCATTCAATTATATCATCACTTAATTGGATTCTTCCATCAAACATCTACCTCATCTCTCTTTTGACTTTTACATTCTTTGCAAAACATTTTTCATTTAATAATTGTCTATTTTCCCTTGGTATTGTCCCTTGTGTTGTCCTGTATCTTGTGCATGTCTGTGTGTCAACCAACCAACGAAACTGCAACTGCATGAGGAAAGAACAATGTCCGATGAATCAAAACTGTCTTGCTTCAAAGGTCGTCTATGAGGCCACGATAACATCCGACCTACCCAACTACGGCGTGAAAAAGTACATTGGTCTCTGCGATACAACATTCAAAAAACGTTTTGCGACTCACAAGACTTCATTTGCACACCATAAGTACAAAGGCAGTACAACATTGTCAATGGAGTTTTGGTGAGTCAAGGAGCTGAATGGAAACCCAGTCATTGGTTGGAAGATTTTGAGAACATCAACATCGTTTTCACCAGAAACCACTTCGTGTCAACTCTGTCAGGAGGAAAAATACCAAATTGCCATCTACGCTGACAACAACCTCCTCAACAAGAGAACTGAAATCGTCGCAAAATGCCGACACATGAATGAATTTTATCTAGCGACATATGATTCACGCGACTGACGTCATCCTTTTTTACGTCAATTTTAATACCATTGTATTGTAATTTTTTACGGTTTATGTTTTATTACTACTGATGATTGTCGTCCGTGCGGCGGCATGAAACTATTAGTTTAGTAAAAAAACTATCGTTTTCTTTACTCGTATATATATGTATATATTTTTTTCTTAATACACGAATCTTTTGCAAAATGGAGTAACAAAAAAAGAGTTTTTAATCTTTTAAACCCAAGATGGTAGATCAGTCTAATAAAGGGTGTGCGTGTGAAACACACCTTTTCTGAGATGATTATTTAGCATCTCAAGCCTCGTTTTGAGAATAATTCTGTCTTTTAATTAACAAACTCTTCTCTTCATGTATATTATTTCGTTAAATAGTCGGTTGTCATGACTTTATTTCAAACGAGGCGGGAAAATAAACTAAAATAAACTAGGAAATGTGTACTAAATTTCGGTCGTCAACTCAACCTTAGAAATGATGGTAAAAAAGATGAAACATATACATACGCTCCACACATGCATGTGCAATCACATATTTTTGAATGGAAGAACTTGTACGGTGTGCCATCTTCTTTGAATTGTAAATCAATTTCGATGGAGTTGGCGCCCTTTTCCATGGCCCAATCAATAGCGGGAATATTGTTGGTCATATGTGCTATGTTGTAAAACCCTTCATTGTCTATCAAAAAATGAGAAAAACAGTTTGTACTTCCTAACGTAAACTCAAGAGTGAAGCTTACTTGGTTTGCTTTCTTTTTCCATTAGCATTACTCTAGAGTACTGAATAATTGTCCCCGCCCCCTCCGATTATTAACCTTTGAAAGATTTTCCACTCCCCTGATTTTATTTCAACCCCCCTCTAATATTAATTTTGTATCAGGAGAGAAAACTTGTGAGACTGAAGTATAAGACAAAATTTTGTTCGTCTTTTATTATATTTGTATATAATATATATTGTATATTTAAAAAAAGATTTTTCGCTATTACCCCGCCATTATCATAACCTCCCCCTCCTCAAACCTCCGAACATTTGGTACTGTTGAGTAATTCAAAATTTGGGTAATTTATCGATTATGTTATACTTACAGGATCCTACCGTCATCCCCAAACAGCAAAACAAGATAAACAAACACTTCATCATTTTTCAACGCTCTGAAATGACAAGTTTAGTAGCTTTTCCTGAGAAAATTTCTTGTAAAGAAATATATACTAATAGACTCATTAAGCTTTTTATGAAGTATTTTGTGTTCTAAATTTTTGCATGCTGCCCAAAGCACTTGACCAAAAGACCATGGTCAGAGGAAAAAGTAGTCTGGAAATGCACATGCTCCGCTGTAAACATGGTTAGGAGAAATACGAACTGAGAGGAAACACCGCAATCTTTGATTTGTAGTGTAAAAACAAATTTAGGTTCGCAAATCAAAATCAGGTAAGTCTATTATCAACTTCAGTTGTTCTTAATTGAAACACTTATTAGCTGATTCCAAGTTTGAATTGTATATATATCTGGACTGTTCAGTTAGACTGTTAGACTTTTGGAAGAGTGAGAATACATAACATTGTCTACATATATAGGACATAGGCACGGCGACCATGTTTGTCGTACCAAAGTCGAGTGCAGCTTTTATACGGATTTCGAAAATTCATTTTGAAATAAAAACTTCTCTTTGGCGGAACTGAACCAAAATTAAAAAAAAAAAAATGAAACATCTACATATAAAAAGGGAAAACAGAGAAAAGTGAACAACACTGAAATAAAGTGAATGGATATTGAATAAACGACGTTGAAACAGAGCAAAACCACATTGAAACAATAAGAGAAATTGCATTGAAATAAAGGTGAAAAACATTGAAACAAAGATGAAACTTTATTGAAACAGAGATAAGAAACATTCAAACAGTGCGAAACAATATTAATACAGAGTGAAACAACATTGAAACAGTGTTAAGCAATCACAAAAAGAGTAAAGCAACATTCAAACAGAGTGAAACAACATTCAAACAGTGTGAAAAAATATTGAGACAGTGTGACACATATTGAAACAGAGTGAATAATATTGAAACTGAATGAAACCATACTGAAACAATAGAGACACACTGAAACAATAGTGTGAAAAACATTATAGTAGGGTAGGAAGGGGTAATCTTATACTTTTAAGGCAAGAAAACTGTTTCTAAGAATTCACCTTATCGAATACTTTCTGAAGATATCTTTAAAAATCGGACAAAGTGCTAAGTCAAGATAATTTTTGTAATATTTTCCATTTTTGTGCCTGTGGGGAGGGGCTACACCAACCTAAAAAATCCAGGTATTGCCACATTCATGGTTCTTTTCAAGTGGAATTGGAGTGTTTTAGACCTTAATTGTAAGTTTGTGCAAGTATTCAGTTTTCCAAACAACATCTCAACTGATCTCAATTTACAGGGTGTCTGGAAAAAAAAGGAACGCTGAAAATTATTTAAAAACATTGATTTAATCTATGCAAGTGATTGTGCATCGCAACATAAATAGCGCGTGTCAATGTGACTATTTTTGTTCAAATGACAAATACGACAAAGTCTTTTGAAAATTTGCGTTTGCACCTTTCTCTTGCTTGTAAGAATCTTGCAATATAGGTAACTTAGCAAAATGTGGATATGATTGACATAAAAGTGATGAAATTTAGATTTTTTTGGATATTTTTCGTTAGCTTTAGCTTACAATAAGAATTACGTGGTATAATAACAAAACGTTTTTGCATTTATTTTTATGTCCAAGAATAATCAATATTTTAATGTGCTAATTATTAACGCAACGGCAGTTTAATTGTCACTTACAGTAACATAAATAATCAAGTATTCCTTTAAATACTGGAAATGACTTGAATATTACATTTCGTATTTTTTATGTATTAATGACTCTTCGCTTGAATAAGTTTAAAATAAAGTCAAATATTCAATATATTTCATATGTTGTTTGTTGATTCTTCGAGCTGAATCTCGTAAGTGTTGATAAAATTAAACGCAGCTGTCAAACAGAGGGAATTTATTGTTAAAATGTTTTTAAGAACCAATAGTCATCCGGTGGTTATTCAAGAATTCGTCAACGATTTGCTGGACGTGCACCTCCATTTAAGTCAACTATTAAGAGAAAAGGATCGAAGGTTGTTGCTCAAAACCGGCACCGTGTGACTATCTTTTATGAAAGAGTCTTCCTTTCTCTCAAAATATTTTTGCTTGGCGTCATCGCATCAATGAGGAATTTTGGCAGCTGAAAAGAGACTATGCTGTTATTACGCGAGTTGTACAAAGTGTGTTTATGTGTCATTATGTTAGTCTCTTAAGTCCTAGATTTTTCAAAGTCTTCTTAGACCATTCGGCTTTTGCTAGGATTTATGTAAAAATGGCATTATTAGACATATAAGGAACATATTGTGCGTTTTCGGATTGTGAGATGCTTCTGGTTACAGGGAGAGAGAAGAAATTATATTCTTGCAAAGTGCCAAGTATATGTAGTATTAATCACCACAAAGTTTCTTTGCTATCTTTGCACAAATTACTTTGGTACCTAATAAATGCCCCCTGCTCGAATGAAAAATATTTGCAGAATTTAGAGGTTTATTTATAGCTTTCGGGAACACCTGTATATAAGAAAGCTATTTTCTGTAATTTTGAAAGTTCAGTCTCCTATTTACTGCTCTATTTACTATATTTAACTTAGTGGGTGAAAATGCAGTGAACTTTGTTTCCACAACCCTGGTCATTATAATTCAACAAATGTTCCAACGTCCCCTGCGCATTTCAACCCCCTCTATGAAGCACCAAAGAATTACTTATGTGCACAAATGTGTGCGAAAACTAGTATTTGTCAAAATTAGACTTAAAGGTAATTCATTACATGAATGACCTCTTTGTACTGTATGTCATTTTATTAAAAGTTTTAACTGTAGCACTTGCTGAATTAGAGGGGATATAAAGTCTTTTCCCTAAAAATGGTGGGACAGCTATATTTTACAGGGTGTCCCAGAAAGAAATTCCATCAAAAAACATTTCGAAATGTGTGTATGTTTTTATATAAAGTGATATCGTGTCTGTTTAACACATAAACACTGTAATTTGTCTGTTAGTGCTTCCTTATATCATTTTAGCTAACACTAATCTTTTTGAAGTAATTACAGTGAAAATGTGTTTATGTTTACATGGGAATCAGCATACAAAAAGATCTGATCCAGATCATGCTTATGATAAAAGTCAAGTTAAGTCTAGTGTTTATGTGAATAATAGCAGCAAAAAACAAGAGTGGAATGTCCACATAATTACACATTCTGTACAACCCTGTCAAAAAAAAATTAAATTAACAAATAACCTTTAAAGTTCATCGTGTCAGTTTTAAAATATACGTGACAGGAATGGCAAATGTCACACAAGTAAAAACAAGATATCAATGAATACAACAAATTAAAAATAATCAAAATAGAAAAAACTAAAAATAATTAACAAATAGGAATGGACATAAGTCCAAGAAGATCTAGATAGTGCAGCTACGATGCAAAGGGAAATATAAAAGATATAGTGAATAGATAGATATGAAAGTAGATGAAATATGTTTCATAGGGTTGAATCATCCAGGTCTAGAATCGTCAGTTGATGACAACAACTGTCATTTCCAAGATAGAGTATCAAAGGTAAAAAAGAATTCTGAATTCCTACTACAATCACAGTTAGTTTATTGTCTATAAGTGTTGGATTTTATTTACATTTTTGGCTTTAAAACAGTACTGTAGGATCAGCTAAAGTTTAATTCCAAATAAGTCCAAAGTTGAATGCATAACATAGTAACATTTCCCAGATCAGTTTAAAATTTATTCCATTCAACCCAAATGCGTCTTCTATCACACTGTAATGTTTTTACACAAGTTTTTGTTAACTGGCATGAAATTGCGATAGAAATCATTATGCATCATTAAAACTATATACCTAATTTACAAATGAAAAACATAGAGATCATATGAAAGTAAATGAAATTCCCAAAATTGTTTTACATATTATTTTGGATTTTTTGACACAAGAAAGTATGTAAGAAATTTACAGTTTAGAGAACAGATGTTGTATACATGAAATTTATGATTACTATGATGATAGTCTACTTACTATATTTTTTCTGCATCATTATGCCTGGCAGTTTTTGGGATTCGAACGCTGGACATTGCGGTGCTATGCCGTGATCGAAACCTTTACACTACGTCTTCGGCATAATGATGGTGAAGTATGGTGGTATACATTTTTTATCAAGATGGTGATATTAGTCAATCAGGTTTATCAACAGATGTTGTGTTGACGTGTCTGGACGTGTATAAATCAAGGGCTGGAAAACAGGTTTGTGTATTGTACAAAAATACTCAGCATTTCTTACCTAAACTCTACAAACAAATTTCGTACCTGCATACGGAGTGATCAATCTTATGAAAAACGTTTTGCATGGACTTACCTTCGTTATAAATATTTGCAATAATGAACTCTCGACGAATTAAAAATTACAGAACTTATTTTTGAAATTTTAGTCGTAAATCACAAATATTCCATCTGTAAAATAAAGTTAAAAGTCAATCGCAAAAATAAAGCTTCCGTGACATAGGGTTCTATAAGCCGTTTGCAAAATTCAATTATGCTGTAAGTAAGTAAGGTATTATATATTACTTTTTTCAATGGTTTTTCTATGGAAGTTCTTTTTGGTACACCCTGTTGTTACAGTAGAATGGGTGTAAGTTAGGAAAATGTGTGACAGCATAAAAATGTTTAATACAAACAATGTTTCATTTCCATTTAAAAATTGCTGTCACTTCAGGAGTTCACCCCACCGTCTCCAATTCAATCCATTTTACTACAATCAGAGTCCGTATGTTTAGCAACCTTTTTCTATAAAAGACTATCTATTATTTGCAAAACTTTCTGTCTGATACAGTACCATTAACTGGGAGTGACTCGGAAAAACAATACTTTTTCTCAGGTGAAACAGAGTAAAATTACTGTCATATTTACATGCAAGAATTTTTCCTGCACATTCCCCCAGGGGCCATGCCATGTACTGTAGATTGGGGCTAAATTGACACATACGGGGTGAGAATGACACGCCATAAAAAATAGTCTTTGCTGGCCTGAAATTTAAAACTTCCCAACAGTTTAGTTGAGATTTTGGTTTGGAGAAGCGTTGCTTTGGTATCTACAATTTTCTATTTTGTTGACATTTGGAAGCTGGACTTTTTGCTGTGTCATTCTTGCCCCGTATATTTCAATTTGGCCCCAATCTACGGTAGTACCCAAAATAATCAGTAATGAAAATGAAACCTCATCCTAGTTGAAGGTACACTCTTTAACTGCAACTATCAAACCATACATAAAAATAAAGCTAGCTATATCTAAAGCTATATCCCAAAACTAAGAAAAATAGCCTAATGTACAGATACTTCCATAACTTACGTGTCAGATTTTTTTTGATTACTTACGTGTCTTTTTCAATAAAAAGCTATATCTATATTTAGTTAAAATGTACAAAGAAAAAAGGATATTTCAACTCAGGTTATAAAAAATATTTACCTACAATTCAGTCAGATGAACACATACCTTGTTTTGAAGACTGACACCCAACACCCTCAGATCCATCTCACTTTACTGCACTGAAAGTTTAGTTTTAGAAAATAGAAAGATAAGTTAAATTTCCTAGAGATTTTATAAGGTTTAAAACTTTGTGGCTCTTGTACGAGATTTTTTCGGGACAGGATTTATACCGGAGAAATTTTCAACCAAATTTATATAAAGCGCATACGTGCCGGGCAAGGAAAAAACAGATCTGAATGTCAGGTAATCTAATCTTAAACTCGCGCTACAAGAAATGTTTGAGGAGAATTAATTGCGTGACTCTATCAAGACCGCCTATCTAAGATTCTACGTTCGAAACGGTGGAAGAAAAAACAAATAGTATGCGGTGGGAATAAATAGAAATATATTTCACGAAAAATATGAAAATGATTGATAACCGAAATAAATTGCTCGCGTAGGCTTTGGCAATGATCTGGGGATGGCTTCATTTGATAAGACGTGGAGTTCGAAAACTTATACACGGGACTCAGCCGATATTAATACGTAACTAAGCCGAAAAGGAAAATACACGGTACTCAGCCGGAATAAACTTATACACGGGACTCAGCCGGAATAACGTATCTCGGGACTCAGTCGGAATGAACTTATACACGGAACTCAGCCGGAATAACCTATACACAAGCCGGACTAACCTATATACGGGACAAGCCGGATCATAAAGGAGTTATGTAATAACCCGCCATCCCCAAACACGATCCTAATTACGTCAAAAGGGAGAAGACAATAAATCATGCGACAACAACAAGCATTAATTAACCGAATATATCTATTAATGTACAGCAAGTTACCTAGTATATGATACACAAAAATGAAAATGGGAGTAACGTGAAAGAGAAAAGGAAAATTAAGAAGGCGTGGCAATAAAATAGAATAAAATCAACATAATATGAATCATACCTATATACATATACTTTGGGCGAGGACACATAGAACAGATACAAAATATATAAAGGCATGATATATGAATAAACTAATGTAAATATAAACGATAAGATGAATATATGAAGTAACTATTGCATAGATATATGCAATATAACACAAAAATAAAAGTATTATAATAATGTATATAACGTTATTATCGCACATTGTCGGGATCCCATACATGCGAACTATGTAAACAAGTTAACCCTACCCGTACTGGGGGGAGGGCTAGTAGGCCCGCGGTCTTGTTCTAGGAAAAATATCTCCAAAACGAAAATTTCTACGAACTTGAAACTTGTTGACTTTTAATGGAATTTTGTTAGAAAAATATTCTCAAAATTTCAAAAGTTTTCCATAATTGTCGGCTTAATTATGCTCAATTATTGAACCCAAGGTGAGAACTGGAACCTATTTTACTGTAAATTCAGCAAATATTAAACATATCATAACTTTTGATAGACAAAAGAAGTTGACATGAAACTTTGACAATAGTCGTATATCGTTAAAAGAAATCTGCAAACGTCATCAATTTTGTAAACGACGTCATAATTTCAATATGGCGCGCCAAAATCAAAAAAAATATTTTTGATGTTTCTGGCGCGCTGTAGATGGTCAGAACTTGATTTTTTGTAAGTTTTGATGCAAAATGTAAAATGTTTTTTCTCTTAGCTTTCTAAATATTAAAACAGATTTGAAAAAGCTCTTTTACTTCAGAAGATATAGTGATTGCCCCCGCAGGGGGCTTCTCTTCCTTCGCGGTTAGGCGAATCGCAGCAAAAAAATTGTTCATCATCATATTTTCAGACTACCAGGATGCCTTGCGCGTGTATGTCGCTGTGATGGATTGGAACTAACTTATTATTTAAAAACACACGGGTTCTCGACTGCAGGTCATTTTTCTGTGGACGTTCTGTAACTGAGAAGATATCTCTGAAAAA
>JAUBWS010070266.1:0-13966 GCA_032270445.1 Darlingtonia californica
CGTTTATTTTGACCCCCCCGTTTATTCGGCACCTGAGAGTACATTAAATTATCGAGGATATGGCATTCGTCAGCGAAAAGTGAACACATTCTTCTTGCCCTCCTCTTGCAAACATTTTGGCTTTTTGAAACTTAAATTCCTGGGCACTAGAAAAAGATAAATCAAATACCCAACGGGTAAAATCGTGAAAAAGCCCATGTGGAGGAGTGTTTTCTATTTAAACGGCACGCAGACTGCTTTACTTATTTTATTCTCTATTAGAAAATGTACGGGCGATTTAAAGAAGGGTATTTTTTTGTATTAACGAAGGGTATTTTAGCAATTGGACGTATACCTATGTTAAGGCAGTAAAGAAAATTGAAAACCCGTCAATTAGTTTTTTTCTGTCACAAAATTAAATTGAGAATTTTGAAATGTTAAAATTCATCATTCCAAACTTTTTTAAATTTTCATTCCCAATGTTACATTAAAAAAAATTAAAATGTGTTGATATTTGAGATTGTAAAAGGTTCGATTTCTACTATGAAGATCCCAGAAAATGATCCAAATTTTTATGCAATTATCATATAAGAATGCGATGCTTCAGAGCCAATCTGGAGTTATTTCATGTGCTTAGATTCGTTGATTCATTAAAAGAGATAATGAAATGCCATCAACTTTCTAAAGAACGGCAATAAAAGGGTTATCAAAATAAACCAATCCATAGTTGTCTCGTAAAGATCTTCAGATTTAATTCCAGGTATGTTCCTTATGCCAACATTAACCTGTTGAACAGATGGTATCACTTGTTTGACACATTTTATCCGGTGCGATGTGACCCTTACACCCAAGAAGTGGTGGTCTAAAACACCAAGTCTAAAAATACTCTAAATTTTCATCACAAATCTGCAAAACTTGCCATATGCGCTAAGACGTGTAGACTCCGCATTCTATATATTGTAATGTGTAATGTAATGTAATGTAATCGATAGTTTTACGACCTCATCAGAGGCTTCCATCCACTAATGTTGGTTCTTCTGCCCCTCGGACGCACTAGCCGTTATATATATTTATAATGAAATAGTTTTTGCCGCCTACTCCTTACTTCATCTACCCACATAGTTATTTCAAACATTAAAAGTTTAAGATAACAGTAGCTAAAAAGCGCAAAAGATTTTTTGAGGGTTGCGTTGGCACGTATATAGACCATATGTTTCTCAGAGAATCACAGTGGAGTAAGAATAAATGCGATGGTACTTCAAATTAAATATGAATTATTGTATGAAAATATAATATTTTGAAATAATTCTAGTAACAAAATACAGAAATAAATATACTGGTGCTGCTTAAAGTAGAAATAGGCTGCCCAATCATGAAAAATATTAAAACATTAAAAATGAAAAATGAAAAACATTACAACCATGTATGTACTACCACAAGCGATATATAAGAAAGATAGATTAGGGTGGCTTTATAATTATTACAAACAACTATGAACAAACCAAAGTCAAAGCATTAGCATTGGTATTTGAAAAGCGATAAAAGCAGAGGTAATATTGAAATTTGATGGGGGTAATTATTTTTTCAGTTAATGACGTTTTTATTATTGAAAATTTTTTTAATGGCTTAAAATTAACACTTTTTGGACTCTCTTCTTATCCACCTTTCCAAACTCATATCTTTTGAAAGAATGGTGATTTTTGCAAAAACAATTCGCAGCTTTGCCAGTCTATGATTGGAGTTTTATGTGTGAAAAATGAAAGTTCTAGTTTATTTGTAGCAAAGACTCAATTTTTTTGCGCGCAAAGTTTGACATTAAAAATCGCCAATTTTTTAAAAGGTTTAAATGAATAATATAGAGTGCTTCAAATTATTTAAAAATTAAGACAAATTAACTTCATACGCCAAACAGATATACAGTTATAAGCAGTTTGTAGCAGAAGTGTCACTGCATTTTGAATTGGATTTTTAGAACGGCCAGCCATAAAATGCATTCTGCACACACACATTTCTGAGAAGAATTTGAGGTTGTTGCGCGACTTTCTTGACGGCCTCCGGATCCTAAAATGCATACTGTATACTAATATTTTGCTGAATTAAACATAGTGGTTACATTTTAGATTATTAAAATGGTTGGGATAAATTTGACCGCCACCAAAAATTCACCAATAAACTTAATGTAATTGGTTAGATCATCTCTTTCTTCTATAACTGCGATTAAATTACGCTCGCACAATTTTAGAGATAGTCGTTGTATACCCATTTATGTTTATTGCATCATGCTCGATATATATATATGTAAATTATCATAGTTTGCCACTTTGTATATAGATAGATAAAGTCATATTGATATATAGAGTACACAATGTTGGATTTCTGGAGAAGCCGTTAATAAGTCATCGCCCAAAATATTAGTATGCTGTATGCATTTTAGGAATGCACAGTTAGTAAGTGAGAAAAGGTTGTTAATTAGCTACTTCATAGAGAGTATACATCTTTTACACGAATACATATTTGTAGGGACAAAATTTGTCAACAACTTCGGAAAGAGAACTTTTTACCTTTCACATTCTTGTAGCCTTTACATATAAAACAGACGATGCATTCACGTTTTGTGGTGTGCGATGAACGCAACCTTTATATGTTTCTATAAATGTACCAGCTCTTTCATAATAATGTCGTATTTAATTGCTTTTTTAACAAATCTAGATTTTTGTATTTCTTGGTTTGACTATCAAACGGTGATGAATCCGACAAATGCTGCAATGAAACAACCTACAGTACCAACCCATCCCAGATAATATGGCCATCCATACGACCAATTGGTGAATTGAATCAATGTGTCCGCATTATCAGTATATACGGACATTGCGATGATTCCAAAAAAGCAGGCAACAATGGAAACCACACACACGTGTTTACCATTGATGTTTTCAGTACACATCATCACTCCTGACATTACCATAGCAACCACCATTGTAATGATGGACAAAAGGATAAACGCTTGAACGGCTCCAAGCTCTGAAGGAGGATCTTCAATATTCTTGCAAACATCATTGCTACAAGAACGCCACAAGCCGCTCTCTACTTTAGTGCTTTGTTTGACAGTGGTAATAGTCAGCTCACCCCAAGGGACTCCTCCACAGCCTAATGACAAAATGATGAACACGGCAAGACACGTAAGAAATAACACAACCTTTCTCTTATCCATTTTTGTCTCAAAAATGTAAGAGTCGTGTACAGAGAGGAACACTAGCGTCGAGTATTGTTGGAATGATAAAATTTGATAACAAAATGATAACAAAACCCCAAAGATAAAATATCAATTTCCAATCTCTTCTCACTTGGTAATCGATGAAGTTCTTAGATTGAAGTAACTAATTTGTTATTGTATTTCTCATCTAACACGAAGATATTGCATAGTTAGGAGAATACATATATTTGTTATAATAACCTTATTGAAGGTATGGTGTATACCAATTACCTAAACTTTTAATACAATCACCAGGATTATACAAAAGGTTGAAACTAACAGTGTCACTATTTTGTAGCCATTATAATGGGGTTTTTAATGTTATTGATACACGCGGCGTGTGGTATTGTATGATTGACTCATCATGTACGTATTTTGTGATGAGAAGAAAAGTAGATAGAATGCTTTAACAAGCTAAAAGGTTGCAACTCGCTAGACACTATAGCAAGCTAAAGGTACTACAACCCTGTAACAATAAGAAAGAAGGACAATTTTGGCAGACAACAAAATTTGTATTCCCAGGAAAAAAGAATATAAACACAGTTCCCGCAGAAAGTAATCTGACGAAAGCAAACATGTTCTGCAATTTCTTTTCTTCGATTGCAAAAACGTTGAAAGAAAAAACCTTCCCATTCAAGCAGTTTGTTTGGTAACCACCATCCAGAATTGAAAAAAGAACTGATAAAACTTTCCAGTTCACATATGTCTCATCAATATTTGTTGAAAAAGAATTGAGAAAGCTGAAACGTCACAAATCTACCGACATAGAAGGTTTACCGTCGGGTATGCTCAAAGACTTTGCACATGAAATAGCGAAGCCAATCGCATACATAATTAACTTATCGCTACGTTCTTGTAGTTCAAAGTGACGGAAGATTGCACAGGTGATATCGTTGCACAAAATTGATGATGCATCTGACCAAAACAACTACAGACCAATTTCAGTCCTTTCGGTAATATCAAAAATAATGGAAAAAGCAGTTCAGTTGATTAGCTACGTTGAGGATAACAATTTATTGTCAAAATACCAATATGGATACCGCACTAAACGATATACTGAAATTGCAACAACTATGCTCACTGATACCATCAGAAAATCTGCTGACGATGGCTGTCCAATTGGAGCTGTTTTTTCAACCTGTCCAAGGTCTTCGACACCTAAGACCATTCCACGATTCTCAAGAAACTTAGATTGTACGGTGTCAAGGGGCTAGCTTCAACTGGTTTGCTGACTACCTTTTTAATCGATTTCAAATCGTCACGTCACTCCACGTCCACTCTTATGTGGTTTACCTCAGTGTTCAATTTTGGGCCCTGTTATGTTTCTATTATTCTTTAATGACTTTGAAGATTGTCTTTTACACAGCAGAGTGAGTCAGTTTGCTGACGACACTGTGATTAACGTATCGTCAAAACGAAATTAAACGCCGACATATCTGCTATAGCTGAATATCTCAAAACAAACGATCTAGTTAAAAACTTGAAAGCTGGAAAGACAGAAAGTGTTGAAAAAATGTTGTTCGGGACCGCAAAGAAAATCTCCATGTTGCCTGCTGAGTCAAGAGAGTTGAGATTATATTGTCAAAACGATTTGATAAACTTTACAACATCTTATACGTACCTAGGTACAGTGTTGGAACAGCACCTGACACTTACAGCTGACTTCGATCGAAAGTACAAAAGAGAATGTTCAAAACTAGGTGTGTTACGCAAACTGATGACTTTGCTGACGATGGAAGCTGCAAGTTCACACTTAGATATAATTGTGTGGTCAGTTTGAAGTTGAATTAGACACAGCAACAAAAACTTCGATCTTTCGAGCAACGAATTAAAGGTAAATTCGAAAAACAAGCTGTCATTCTGGTAAGAAAGTGTTTAGACAAAGAGGTTCACAGCAACTTAACAGAGTATTTTTCTATCAACCAGCATAATATAAACACTAGAAATAACAATATTCTTATATTCTTATGAAATTATCTGCAGTAAAAGTAGAGTTTGCCAGGAAATCTTTTTTTTTCATGGGTGCCAAGTTATATAATTCCCTTCCTAGTGATATCAGGTGTAGGGAAGATGATTTTAAAAGCCATGGGAGAATGTTTTTAAATATTCTACTTCTAAGTGAACATAGAACGTTCAAACACGTCTTGTACTTTCAGGACCGTAATTTACTAAAATTTTTTGAGGGAGCTTAATGCAAAGGTCGAGCGAGCGAAGCAAGCAAGAATTATTTTGAGCAGGGGTCTGGGGAGAGGGGGCGCTCTCAGCCCCCCCAGCGGGGGTTCTAGAAAATTTCAGCCTAATATTTTACCACAGTTTCGCCTAAAATTATTTTAAATTTCTAAACTAATCATTTGATGCTAAATAAAATGAAGTACACCAAAAAAATCTTAACGTACGCAAATGAAATAAAAAGTATGCAAAAAAAATCTTTCAGAGGGCCGTGCATTACTTTGCCGGTTATCACTTTTTTTCTGTTTTTTGGCCATTTTTAGGACTAACTTGCTCCAAAAGCTTTATCCTCTTCAAAAATCAGAAAATATGTTAACCCTACCAAGATGCGCGTTTTCCCTGGAGCGAAAATAGACGATATGTATGACTATTTAAAGCCAATATTAAGGAAATCTTCATTCAGCGACATCATACTTCACGTGGGCACAAATGACGCAAAAGATTCAACCTCCACGCAAATTGTACGAAAATTGTTAGATCTGAAAGACCACATCAAGAAACAGGTGTGTCCAACCACGAAGGTAATCATATCTTTTTCTATACTTCGAACAGATATGGAAAGGCAAGTTTAACTCTGAAAAAAGTCCGAGAGCAGTTAGAAGATCTACGAATTGAACGCATCAAAAATACAAACATCATTGTTAAAGACCTGGGAAAGAAGGGTTTGCATCTTAATAAAAGTGGTACTTCAAAACTTTCAAAAAACTTTTCTAAATTCTTTATAGATTGAAATCCGATTTGCAACAACTTAGATCTCAATAAAGAATTTCCAAATAATGTTTCGGTGGGATATATAAACATAAACTCGATTCGAAATAAACTTGATAGCCTAATGTCTCTGATAGGAAATAATTTTGATGTCTTTTCAATAGCTGAAACAAAACTCGGTAGCTCATTTCCAAATTCTCAATTTTCAGTCAAAGGCTTTAAGCTCCCCTTTAGACTTGACATTTCGGACAAAAGTGGAGGTTTACTTGTTTACGTCAAAAATGAGATTGCTGCATAATCACATTAAGTCAAACACGTGTTTTAAATCTAATGAGGGAAAATGTATTGATCCCTTATCCTTTCCAATCCTAAATCCTGTCTACAGCAAGTGGGAACGTTCGAAACAGGCCTTAGTGATTTTCACCATATGATTTATACTGTACTGAAAAGTAAATATTCTAGATTACCACCCACGTGGTCTTTTTACAGGAATTTTAAGGATTTTGGTGAGAAATTATTTTAGAGGAACTAGAAACCTCCATTCCGAAAACTATTGTTAATTATGACAATTTTGAGAGTACGTTTGAATCAGTTCCTAACAAGCACGCTCCTCAGAAAAAAAAATTGTTAGAGGTAACGAAAAGCCTCATTTAAATAAAGCCCTACGGAAGGCTATCATGAAACGTTAAGTTAAGAAACATCTATCGTAAGACTAATTCTCTTTCTGATTGGCGTGCCTATAAAGAACAAAGAAATTTTGTCACAAATCTAAACATCAAAACTCAAAAATCTTATTTTAAAACGGTAGCCTAAAATGCCCTACCAGGGGGTAAAAATTTCTGGAAAATCTGTAAGCCTTTCTTCTCTGAAAAAGCTGTAGAAAAACATAAGATTTTTTTAGATCAGGATGACAAAATTACTTCTTCTGATGTTGATATTGCTCGAGCATTTAATAACTATTTTAAAGACATACAGTAATAGCAAGAATTAGATCTTAAAACATGGCCTCCATTTCCAACAATAATGACTATGTGTTCAGATCCTGTATCAAGAGCTATAGTCAAATTTGAAAGCTAGCATCATTAAAATTAAATCTATGTTTATGGATGGAAAAGTTTTTTAATTCTCTGAAACAAACATTGATACAGTTCATAAGTTTGTTATATCTCTGGATAGTAAAAAAACTGCTGTGGGTAATATAAATGCGAAAAAGCTGAAATTGTCATCAAACCTCGGTTCCTCCCTCACTTCTTGTGCTAACAGCATGATCACTACTGCTAAGTTTCCTGATACACTAAAATGTGCTACTGTCAGTCCAATTTTCAAAAACGGGGATCCTAATATCGCAAAAACTACAGACCAATCAGCTTGCTTACCTACGGTATCCAAAATATTTGAAAAGTTCTGAGCCACTCAGCTCAGCGCTTTCTTTGATAGCCATCGATTTTCAAAACTCCTATGTGGGTTCAGAAAAGAGCAACCTCTTTTAAGGCTTCTAGATAAATGGCAAAAAAATCTTGACCAATTAAATATCGTGGGTACCGTTCTTATGGACCTCTCCAAAGCTTACGATTGCTTATCCCATGATTTACTGATTGCAAAATTAGCAGCATATGGAATAAGTCACCATAGCTTAAGCCTGTTACACGACTACCTTTCAAATCGACGGCAAAGGGTGAAAATAGGCAACAGTTTTAGTGAATGGCTAGATATTATACTTGGTATACCACAAGGTTCTATTCTAAGCCCTCTTCTATTTAATATTTTCATCAATGACTTAATTTTATTTGTTCAGGAATCTGAAATTTGCAATTATGCCGACGGAGTTATTCTCTCCAAAAACTTGCAGATACACTCTTCGATCTGGTAAACAGCTAATTCAACCACCGGAAACCGTCACGTACGGTACTCACTCTGTTATTTTTTTGGCAAGTTAAATGTGAAATAGATTACCTAGAGATTTAAAATAGTCTATTTCCGTTGGTCAATTTAAAAACAGGATAAAATTATTGAGAGAAAGATGTTGTAGCTGCAATACACCGTTTCAACGGAACTTGACCGTGCATTTTCTTGGAGGCCTGGGCCGAAACTAGTGTCATATGCCAATAACTTTATTTTGTAGTTTTTATCTTTTTATCTCTTTTGTTAAATTTTTATTTTTCTTGTTGGTTTTTATTAGTTGTTTTTTTTAATAAACTTTTGTATCACAAATACCAACACTAAATTAATTTTACATTACATTACCATTCACGCTCGGATGCACCTTTAATTTGATTCATGACACGATTTAAGGCGTTTTTTCTCATTCGTGTGTTAGCTTTGAGAGTGAGAGAGATGTGTTGTCTTACGTCACATTTAGTTTTTGGAGATTTCTGTTATATTGGTTTTTGAAGTTTTTCGTTTTGGTTTCTTGTTACTACCAGGGTGATTACGGGACTCTAATGTTTGTAAGTTTCTTAAGATTCTATTTAGAGATTTTGTTATATTTTTTTAGTTGATTTGACCCTTCTGGTCTAGGCTGCTTGTTTGCAATTTGTTTGGAATTATTTTTGAAGAAGTATCCTTTCCATCCCCCTCCTTTCGTTGGGTTTTCCTCAATCATTTTCATTTCCACCGACCATTCATCCTTTTGTTCGTCCGTTCACCAGATGGAGGAAACTATCTTTTCTATCCACACTTTTGTAACATCTGAACGCAAATACGATATTTCGTCGATCTTTCCTCCATTCTAATAAACAGAACAACTCTTTATAAGGAACCTTAGAATTTCTCTGAGCCTATGGACGGAATTCTGCTTACATTTCTTAAAACTCTCAATACTTTCTGTGACTGACTTTCTTTATTTTTTAGGCTGTTGGTTTTTTGTTACAATGGATGTTTTGACTACCTTCAGCCTAGTCTCTCATTCACCGCCCTAAAAAAACAACAAACAATAAAACAGTTTACCGGCTTTTATTCCTCCCATCTTCACCCTCGCTCTTTCACCAACATATTTTCATAAGCATAGACGTTATTTCAAGTGCCAGACTTTCTTTGGTACCAGTTAGGATATTTCCAAAAAACGCTTCCCATTGCTTTATTGTAAAATCACAAATTTGAGGGCATTTAGCGATCGTGTTGCTTATAAATAACAAGGAATTATGTAATCGACAGTCATACATTCCATTCGTTATCAGTTGTCCTAATCTATCTTTCTAGCGATTATTTCAAATATATAATCCTTTAGCATACGGTAATCTTTGAATTTCCTACACAATTTCTTTGATTTCCCATTGAAAAAAAGGAACGTTTTGAGTAACCATTAGTAGATGGCGAAGGTTTAATGGGCATAGTCTACTGACATAGACTGTAGTCGAAGTTGTCGCCACGACAGTTGCTTCGATTGGCCGTGGTCATCGACCTCACCTGTTGTGCCTGACGGTGCGATGATCGCTCGTGTACGTCGTAAGTGATGTGGCTGTGGTGAAATGAATTAATTCATTGAAAAACACGAACACTGCCTGTTCAATATTGACCAGTAGCTCAGTGATAGAGGAAATGACAGTCGTTCCATTCGCGGTTTTCTATTGGATCTGATAAATTTCCCCCACACAGTCTCGAAACATTTCATTTCAACAATTCAAATAAAAAATAATCCAACTAACTTAATATTTGCGATCCTTTATAGCAGAAAAATTCCAGAAATCAAGAAAAATCCCAAAAACAAGACAACAGGCTTACGAACTATTGTAATAACTAAGGAAGAGGAATAAAAATAATTAGTGCACACGTGCAAACGTTCACTGTTTATTCGTACTAATCATCTCTGATGAGGTGAGTAGAATGAGATGTAGAATTCCGACCATCCACCTGTCCGCACTCTCACCAAATCGTACTGTTCTGGATTCTTCATGGCGGCCCGGTAAGTGTCCTAGTCACCGCATGTCACTGTTGGAGAAAATATAAATTAGAATAGAAAAATACCTACAAGAAGGCCGAAAGTATTACTAATTTTAGGCTTGATGGGTTTATACTACAGTGCTATATTCATTGGGGAATAGGTCGTTTCTAAATGCGCTAATGGAGGTTCAGGATACCATAAAGTGAAAGGAGAAGAGAGTGAATCCCATGTTAAAACTTTTCTTAAAGACATTTGATCAGACAACCAATCATCTTTTTATTAACTGAAAAGCAAATGGTGTTAATTGTGTCCATGGAAATTGAATATTTCAATATTCCTGGACCCGGAGAGGATGCACTGCTGCAAAAATAGTGGCTTGAAAGGTTAGTGACTATAGTAGATAATTGGGTATGAGTTGCTCTCAAAAAGAAAAGAAATCATATTCTTTGGTATGATTTTCCTCAACCTGTGCTTTGTACTGACCGGTCAAGATATTCCCTCCGATCGATCGCTCATTGTTGGCATAGTGACGGAGGGAGTCGGTCAAGTTGGTTTCATTGGCTCCCTTGCTGTTAGTCAGATCGGTTTCACATCCGTTCGAGTATTCCGTATTCAGTTTGGGGAATGTCAAAATACTCCATCAACCTGTTGTTGTTTTTGTAAGGTATTCATAAAATGGTGAATAATTTTGTTTGTTGTCGGCACGAAAATATATGTTAAAAATTTAGTAAAGCATTTTTTTGAAAGCCTAACGATATTGAAAAATATGTATTGGTGCGTGTTCACACAGAACAAAACCTGGTTTGACAAAAAAAGAAGCGAATAATAAGTAATGAAAACGCTTCAGATGCTATTCATTTGAACTCAAAATACGTCTAGTTTAAAACGATGAAGTTGGATAGGCAAGTTCTGTTTTGTAAAACAAGCAAATCGAAAGAATACATCACACAAGAGCAAACGAATGCCGAGTTCGAATGCTGAATCAGAAAACAGAGATCCATACATCTACTTAAGAGTGTTATCTAACCTCGGGACAGAAAAATGTAAAATCTATACCATATTTTTAAATATCCTTTCGACTCTGGTTGGAGAGTCGTTTTTTTCACATCAGCTCCACCTATCTCAAGATAAAGAAATAATGCTACGGAGTTCGACAAAACAAGTCTTGTTTTTGCTTTGGAGCGTACAACAGATTTGGAGCTTCCCAAAGCAGTGGAAAGTCCCACAGAAGTATAATAAACTTACTTGTAAACATCTTTACTTTTGACGACAGTGTCTGAGATATCTTGTGGGGTTGGCATTGGGCTCATGTTCAATTGGTTGTCCTATGGTGATGGTTCGGGGAAATATATGAACATTTACTGTTAAAATTATTGACTATTGACTAAACTATCAATTATCATAAAACCGTTACTTACTTACTTACGGCCGAACTCCCGTTCGAGCCAATGCGATGAATCTTTTCCAAGCACAACGATCAAGCATCACCCTCTTGATTGTATCCACATTCTCCAGACCAGTATCTTTTTTAAGGACATCGGTGTATGTTCTTGATTGTCTCCCCCTGTTGCGTCAACCGTGTGATGGTTCCCAGAGCACAAGTTTGGATACTTCCTCTTCGGGGTGTCTTACGCAATGACCAGCAAGTCTCAGTCGTCTCTGGGCAATCTTACAAGTGACCTTCGGCAAGTTTCAATAGGGCTTGTTTTTGGCTACGTTATCCGTCCACTTAACACCCAATACCCAATACCATTCGCAGCATCCTCGTATATGTCCCATCTAACTATAAACCCCGTGTTTTTCTAGAATCATTCAAAATTTAAATAATTTGAACGCTTGGGTTTTTTTGGACTAAATGTGTATATAAACAACCTAAAATATCATGTAAGAAAATGCAAAAAACACCACTTAAAGTTCAAAAAAAGCTATCAGCATAATATCCGTGTTGTGACATTTGAAGTATTTTACCTTTGCGTTGACCATCGGCAGATGCGGCGATTCCGTATCCCCAACCGACGTATCCTTCAAAAGTTCCCGAACCCAGGGAGAAGTGGAACTTCCCTGGGTACTTTGCCTTTAACCCTGACATGATCATATTCACCAATAGGTATTTGGAGTCGGTGGTGACCTCCATAAATGCAGCCACTACTTCTTGGGTCAACCACGTGGCGATGTCCTTCAAACTTTCCCGTTGATTGGTGCTCAAATGTGTGCTGTCGAGAGCATTCTCTCGTGTTTTCAAGCCGTACTTGGGAAGAGCGAGAGCCTTTTCTCTCAACATTTTCATGTTCAATCCTTTCATTTGTGCAGGGATCTCGCCATCGGTCGTGTCTTGCCATGGCTCCTGAAGACTGAATCCCCAGTCGGACTTGAGGCACAACAGCAGGTAGTCCAGAGTAGGTCTGCATAGATGGAATCCACAACATTGGCGAGGGAAATGGCCATCAGAGCCTTCAGCTTGATCTCGCGCCTCCGTTGTAGATGTCTAGGCCGTTGGTAAGACATCCGTCGAGCATACAGGAAAGCAGCTGAGACAAATAGATGTTGTTTTCCGAACTGCTTCATGAGATCAGCAATTGATTTGATATCTGCAGAGCCTGGTCGGAACTCCTGCATAATTAAAAGATAATGTTTGTATTCTATATAATTTTGAAATGTACCACAAAATCTAGATGCTTTCCATCTCGGAGTTGTTTTGAAAAACTTAATAAACTACAAAATGGTTTCGAATTTTGTATTTTGTCACAATATTAAAAAAATCAATTTACTTTTTGATGTTTTAACCTTCAAACAAAAAAAGCAAGAAAAAAAAAGGATAACAATTTATGATCTTCTATTTTGAAGTCATATCATTTTACCTGAGACACGGCGTATCCTCGCATACCAGCGGGGCCAGCCTCACTGATGGTGGCACCTCGGTTAAGTGTCATCTCCAAACACTGGAGCATGGGCACATAGCAGAAATAGAACTCTGTCTTGCCGGGAACAATGGGTTCGTAGCATCCGTCGGACGAATATCCGGCCGCTAGATGTTGCGTTCGTCAACGTTGAACACAGGATAAGCACCTTTTGGATAGCAAGTGAATAAAAACAACATCATGATTATGTTGATCAAACATCAATGTGTTGAGAATTTACTCGATCAAAAACTGCAAGTTACTGGAGAGTCACACACGAGAAACTGTTTAATAAATCAATTTGAAAATAGAAAATAAGCTGTACTTTCAGTGGGGCGCTCCACGGGATTCGATGAGAAAAACCTTTTTATCGTTGGAGAGAGACGAGAAGAAAAATCGGAGGAAGAAGAGCTTTCAGTGCACCATTTACCTCCACTGAGAATCGATTGGTTGCTTCTTGGAGAACATTCTCATCCACCCCTTTGTGCATCCTCAATGACACAAATGCGTGCATTCAGTGGCAAGCGATGGGCTACTTTCAAACACATCTTAATGATATCGGTTCTGCTTGTAGAAGGTGGAACTAGGGCGTTGCCGTTGTGGGTGTAACCACCCACCTTCACCTGTTGCACCCACTGATTGCAACCGTCACCACGAGCGAAGCGCTCGTCACAGCGGTACGGCACCGTGATAGCACCGACGGCGTATACAACACACAATTTATGGATTTACTGACTTTTGGTCCAACCCATTTTTCTAACTCTATGGTGCCTACCTATGACCATGAAAAACTTCATGCTGTAAATTGGGAGATGGCCCTGAAGTAGCAATAGGTTAAATAAGCACAAGCATTTAAAAACGTACCAGGAAAAAGCAATCATTAAAATAATAGAAATACTTTTAATTTCTAAAGCTTGCACAAGGAAGAGGTCATTTCTTTAGAATACGAAAGTAATAAAGTAAATTTGTAATTGCAGTGTAAATATCTTTATAAAATTAGAAATGACACTTGATTTAAGT
>JAUBWS010070277.1:0-13963 GCA_032270445.1 Darlingtonia californica
CATGTGAAACGCCCCTTCGTTACTTCAAGAAGTTTTTCGATGACGAGATGATTGCTAGCATAGCTGAAGAAACCAATGCAATATAGCAAAGGGATCAATTGGTACCAACAAAGATGAAGTTGAGAGGTACATTGGGCTGCTCTTGACGATGGCTATCGTCCATGCTCCTTACTATCGTTACTATTGGGAGTCTTCAACACGCTATGAACCAATAGCAAGTGTTATGAGCCGTGATCGATTTGAAAAAATAAAACGCTTCCTCCATTTCAATCATAACACTAAAAACAAAAAGCCTGATGATGAAAACAGGGACCGTTTGTTCAAAATTAGGCCCCTTTTTGAAAAATTGGGGCAAAATTGCCTATCTCTTGAACCTGATGAGCATAATTCTATTGATGAGCAGATCATCCCTTTTAAAGGGAGAAGTTTTCTTCGCAGATATCTGCCCAAGAAACCTCATAAAAGGGGTTGTAAAATCTTTTTACGCAATGGAGTTTCAGGAACTCTCTATGATTTTGAGTTTGATGGAGCACCCGACACGAATAAAACAGAAATTGTTTATTTTGATAATTACTTCGCCTGGGACTTGTTATTTTGTTTAATTTTTGAGGGGTTTGTTTCCCTTTTTACCCATAAACGCTGTAGTAGAGATGTCTAAGTACGTTTGTTAAGATTTCTTTAATAAATGCCCTTCCTAAGAGGGTGTTTATTGGAGAGGGGCGTTTAAATGAAGGATGGCGTTTAGGTGGCTCAAAAATTTGATCAACATTTTCTGTTATAATAGACAAGGTTCAGTGTTCAAATTGGGTTGGCCAAAAGGTTTATGATTAGTAGACGTTCTTTGCACAACTCGAATTTAACATTTCTTACAAAGTCTCAAAATTACTTCATTGCGTAAAGGCGAAAAGCGTTTTTTTTTCTTCAAAAGTGTTTCTTTAGGTAGAAAGAGCCTCGTTTTTCTTGTTATCGAGTTTTATCCTTAGATAAATGAAACATGTATTTTAAACCTATCAGTGCGGACCACTTATGGATCGAGGGAATGCGTCCTCGATCGGAGGAACCTCGATCGGGGATTGAGAATTTCAGCAAGAGGTCAAAAATTTTGACGGAACCTCCATCGGGGGGTTATATTATAGTAGAAATTTGATCAGGAGATGATGGAAATTGAAGAGATATTAGAGAGAAATCGATCAAAGTTTTCAGATGCTGGAGATATTAGACGTACCAACAAGAGGCGCTTTAATTTTTGCTTGGCTTGGGTGATGAAAAACAAAACTTATCTTGGATCAATGTAAAACTAATGGCACTAATTGAATTATGTAATGAATTTTGTAATTTCAGTTTACTATAGGTGGAACTTAAAGGACTGAAGAATTTAAAAATATCATGTAATGACTTTCACTTTTGTTGTTGTATAACCTTGATCATGATGAATTCATTTCTTTAGAGATCAATATATTATAGAACCTCAATGTTTTTATAATTATGTAAAAATTATACGATCAAGGGTTGTGCAGAAAAGAAAACCCCTCGATCAAGCATTTTTGTTGAAAACCCCTCGATCAAGGATTTGCGTGGAAAAGAAAACCCCTCGATCAAGGGTTTTTGTTGAAAAACCCCTCGATCAAGGATTTGCGTGGAAAAGAAAACCCATCGATCAGGGATTGTTTATTGAGCTTTTCGCATATTTTTTGCTTTTGAACAAATTTATTTCTTATTTTTTCCAGTTAAATAATCAAAATACAAATGGCAAAAACAGGGGTAGTGATGGTCGCTTTGGTAGGAGATGTGGTGCTCTACAGCATCAAGAAAATGTTGAACCGAGTTTATATTTGGTTGATTTACGGAAGCAGAAAGGAATCAGCCGCGAAGACTACGAGAATTTGCTGCAGTCTGAGATGATTAGCAAATCTACCCATTATATATGCAAAACTTGTTTAAACAAAAGTAAGGTACCAGTATCAGATACCAGTAGCCGGAATGAGAAAACAAAGATGGTAAAGAGAGAGAAAATGTCCGATAGTACAAAAGAATTGTCAAATTAGGAACATTGATATAAAGTCAAGTTTCAGCTGACTTGAAAGATTTGCGTCACAATCACTAACGTTAAAGGACGTTATAGAATATAATCCGTTAAAGTGGTTGGCAGAAAGACCAGAGAACTTATTGCACTTACTGTAAACAATATGTGACATTGATTTGAATCACTGGATCGGATCATCTTAATTAACAAAATAGTTGAATTAATTTACACTTGCAAAAATTCCCGAGTCATAATGCCAAACCATTTTATTCAAAATCTACTTTAAGTAGATCTACTTAAGTCTTATATCAATTTCTCGCAACACTGTACCAACCAGTATAATCACCAGTCATTTGTGGGTTACCGTGAACAAATTGAGTGAAATGCAGAACAAAAAAGAATTCGCACCTTCAACTTGGATTAATAGAAAATGTGCTTAACACAAAAATGTATGATTCTGGATAGAAACTCCAGGCTTCAACATAACGCCAGCACAACACGCGTGTGCCCAGTACCGACATCGGGGACGATCACACCCTATCCAAGTGGTTTTTCTCTCCTTTCTTTTTCTGTATTTTTTATCCTCGTCAGATTCCCAAACCACTTTGCAGACAGAGCATGTCTTATTACCGGCTGTCGTATCGCTGGGCTTGGAAGAGGAAGCTTCGGACGTTTTTGGGATTTTCTTCTTACTACCAGGAAGGCTAACATCGCGCTCTGTTTTGAAGAGGATGTTTCGGACGTTTTCGGCATTTTCCTCTTACCACCAGGAAGGTTGATGACCTCCAGTGGTGGCAATTCTACCGATTCTACTAAGATTTTTTTTTTTCGCAGCTTCACAGGAGTGTCTTTCTCTGTCACTGTAGATTTCAGCAATTTTAAAGAACTGAAGGATGTTAGCGGCTCGGTTTGTACTTCAGTGTTTTTGAAGTAGAAGGGATTACTGTTATATTCGTACACCTTCTTCGAGTTCGGATTCCTTATTGTTATACTTTTTTTCGCTCACATTCCAGCGGACAGGCTACTATGCAGAAGTGCAAAAACCGTAGCCGAATACCGTTCCATAAAGTACACTCTAGAAAGTATAGACAAATTGTAAACATACATTGCTAATGGCTCCTTGTTGTAAACCTAGTGTCAGAAATCATTGATGTGGAGCACACACAAGTTGGATTCTGCTTAAAATTAAAGTGGAGATGTGAGGATGGTCATTCCAATTTGTGGTATTCCAGTCGTTTTATATGCTGCAGGTATTTAAAATGTAATGTCTGTAATGTGCAAATGTTAACTATGACAAAAAAATTAATAATTTGTGTTATAAAGTTGTATGTTATACAGTCTTGTTGTTCTAGGTCTTGGAATTAACTACGCTACAGACACCGCTCTCGTTTTATCTAGACGTCAACACAACCAATTTTGCAAGTTTGTCAACCTAGCTTCAACCAGTAAAACAGAATGTTATGCTAATCAACGGTCGTATGTATCACCAGCTGTGCAACAACAGTATGATGAAAAAGTCAGCAAAAACATGGCAGAGCTTAAGAAGAGATCAACAGATACCATTGTTTGTAGTGACTGTCAAATGGACTTATCTGGGTACTCAGCTACTAAAGGTATTTTTAGTGTTCAATTGTAATATGTGGATATATATATTGCGGTTGTTTGCTTTTATATGATAACTCCTTTCCACAAATAAATAAATCAGATCTTGTCTCGTTTTCGCTGTATGAAAGAAGGATTTTATTAAGTTCAAAGTTTCCTGAGAACGTCGAAGCGCTTTTTAAAGAAATTTGTCTTGTCTAATTTCCCTTGAGAAATTATTACTATATTTTGTTATTTCTTTAAAAGGCAGTGACATAGCAAACATTAAAAAATGTCATGTAACTCTTGCTTAACAACTCTTAATTTAACTTTGCATCTAGGTGACATGGTTGCACCGCCTTAAAACTAGTTTTGATTCAATGTACTAAAATCATACAATCATTAGATTATAATATCACTAATATCAATTCACATTGCACATTGCAAAAAGGAACTAAATCTCACAAGATTAATTGAATTTTGCAGATGCCTCACCTCATTTTTAAATTTTGCAGGAATTAAATTTTGTGCATGGCTTAAGTTCCGAGGTTCTGATTTTCACACAAAATAGCATAAATACAAAAATTGTATGGAAAATAGAAATTTTTGGCAAAAATTTCACTAAAGGTTCACTAAAGTAAATTTATTAAAGTAAATTTCCAGATATATAATTACAATAAACAATTGGATAAAATATTTCTTAGGAAGTCGCTTTGTAGCTGGCATTGTTGATTCAGATGATAATGAGCAGTTTGAGGCACGTGTTCAATCCCTAGAGTTTGTTTGGGAGAAGAAGTTATCAAAAAAGAAATTAGAATTCGAGCCTCTGAATACACAGAACAATTTACACAATAACAAAAATCCCAATCCCAATCCCTAATCAAACAAACAAAACATGTCTAGCAAATTTTAATTTCATTAATAATATATATTAAGTCAATTTTAATCAGAATTTTTACTGAAGAAAATTGGGAGTGCCAATCAGACATGTTTCTACATCCAGTTTATAAAATAATGCGCACACAGATTTCTTCATTTTTTTGGTATGTAAACAAATAGTTAAATATATATACGTCATTATTTCATGTCTAGTTAAATTGAGATACAAGGAGAAATGTTAATACATACACAAATTTCGTACTAATATCTTTTATTTCTTTTAAAAATGATCTTCAAGACCTCTTCGTATATCGTTATTATTAACAGTCTATTGACCAAACAAATTGAAGCTGTGTGCACATTCACAAGTTGAAATCAGAAAACTGATAAAGAAAAAACTGTATTGTTTTTAATTTTTTTCTAAATTTAGGAAGAAAGAGATGCATATCTAAAACACTTCATGGCAATGGACATAAGGAGACATAATTTTACAGACGCTGGCAGTTCTCTTGTCATTGATTCTCTACTTAATTTGCTTGCCTTTGCTGCATCAAACAGCAGAAAAGTTCTATCAGTCTCCTTGGAACAATTAACAGCTTATTTGAGTGACCACCACAAAGAAACTGTGAAGAGTGTTCACACTCGTGCCACAGCTGTCATTAATGACGCAAAACTGATGTCAAATGCTCCTGGATGAAACTCAAAGGACATGCTTGTTGCAAGTACTTATACAACAGGGAAATTCCATCATGTGGCAGCAGGGAAGAAAAACGGTGATTACAAATGTGATAGATCTTGTGTCCATTGGAAAGGCACAAAAGTCTGCACACATACAGTGCTCAAGCTGTTTCTGGAAAGTTACAAAAAGAAGAATAATGGCTTGAATCTATCAGCAGTGGTGCAAACGGATATGCCAAAGAGTGCTGAAAAAAAGGAAGCACTAAAAACGCAAGCCCGAAAGCCCAATGCACCGGTAACCGAACGAGGGCAACGGGTTATGTTCAAACCCAACCATTTTTTTATAAAACAAATGAATGGTATGATCAAAAAGTGTCAAGGCTGCTTAGAGTCACTTCTGACAGCAGATGGTGGCATTCCAATGCCTCCACTCAACTTCTGTATTGCAAGGAAAGAGAAACGACCGTACAAAGATGGGGATGGAGCGGTGGATGCACATTATCATTTGAATGTTGAGTGTGTTAGAGTGACTGAATCGACATTTCATTTTTTCTTTATTAACTTTATTTAACGTCGATAAAAACTTACAGCGTAGCTTTCTAATAATAGATATTAGGAGCTAATAAATATCGACTATATAAAATCTATTGATAAAAAATATAGGTTTAAAAATTCAAATATAACCTACATGCTGAGTATAAGTAGCGCAAAGACGGCATTTGCATGGAAATCTTTCATACTCTCTAAGATTTGAAATAAAATCTTCCACAGAATCAACTAATTTTGTGGATTTTTCGAGAAGTCCCCAGGTTTGTGGACCTCTGTAGGAAGCAGTTTGAGAGCCACGATTGACAGTGCGAACATTTGCAGCCCTGAAATCATTACAATTTCGAAGGCTGTATATATTAGAGTTAGGATGAAAGACTTCTTGCATATAAGAAGGACCCAAATTATGCAGAGATTTAAAAAGTAGCAACATAAGCTGGAAAATGTTTGAGGTGTGGTTTGACTTACACCTATATTTGGCTAAAAGTTCTGCAAAGTCAAGATCAGAATCACCTTCAACTAAACGTAAAGCCCTTTCATGAAGAGAATTGATTTTACTGTTGTTGCTACGAGAAGTATATGTCCATAATAGTGGACAATAATTAAACTGAGATATGACATAGCTTTTAACAAGTAAAATCAGTTTCTCTTTATGAAGATAGGGCTTTAATCTCGAAATAGCATAAAGTTTGATTCCAGCTTTTGTACAAACTTTGGAGATGTGCGAATTTAATTCAGATTCGAATCTACATTTACACCAAGAATTTCAACCTCATTAGATGGGCTGATAGTTTTCCCATTAAATGTTATAGAGAAAGTATCAAAAATATCTACATTTCTGTGATTTATCAGTAAAAGTTTACATTTATCTAAGTTTAAGATTAAATAATTTATTTGGAACCACTCAGAGATACACATAAGAGATTTTTCCAACTCAGATTTAATATCATCTGGATTATTGGAAGCAGCAAATATAGTGTTAGCATCTGCGTAGTTACAAATATTTGAATCTGTGGCATAAAATAGATCATTTAAGTATATATTAAAAAATAATGGACCTAGAATGGAAGCTTGTGGAACGTGATTCACTAAGAAAAGAATTTGCCTTTACTCTCTGTCTCCGATCTGTTAGATAACTAGCAATCAGACGAATATTTTTGAGGGAAGTCAGAGAGAAATTAGCTGCACATTGGTCTAAAGTTACCAGTAATAATGTGAAATTACCTATCAATATTATCCCTACTTATGAAGATGAAGACGAACCTGTCAAGCATTTAAGTTTAGAAAGCGAACAGCTTGAAGACAATGGGGATAAAATTGAGTTAGAAATTTCTGATGTGCCAGAAAAAATTGAAAGAAAATCTCCCATGGATGATTTTTTTACCCATAACCTAAAAGCAAGTATTTCACGCAATATATGTGTTATAATTGGATACTCTGAACTATTGCAGCAATTTGATAATGAGCATATGAAGTATAAAGGTTTTTGCTATGAATCAACGAAGACAAAATGTCAAAGAATTTTGACACTTTTACAAAAAAAAGTGAAAGAAGAGAAAGATCATATCAAAAACCGAATCGTTCTTTGGGAGAAAAACTTTTTCAAAGAGAAGGAGCGTGAGCCTTTGCAAGAGGATGCAGAAAAAGATGAGGAGGCACGTAAATGTTATTTCCAGTATGCTTGCTGTAAAAAACTTTTCAAAGCATGGAACTTCAAGAATGAATCTATTTAACCATTTTAAATGAAAAAATCAAAAAAATAACTCTTTTCAGTGAACATTTAATACAAATATAGAGTGATTATACTGTACATTAAGTAAAGATGAATTTTTTAAGATCACTTTCATATATATTATTAAGTTCAAGCAGTTATATATACTGTATATAGTATGAACAACAAAAATTGTTGCTCCACCACACAAACTAAATCCTAGCTCGGGAGCTATATATGTATGCAGACATGACGACGTAAAATTGTATACCAATTACAACCTCGCATATTACCGTAATAGACAATTTTCTTCCATCATGGAATAAATTTTCCCATGAATATACGGGGTCGTATTCGGAGTTGTTTCAAGCTGTGCACATTTTTTCATGTCAATCTAGAAAAGTTTTTTACTTCTATGAATTTGGTGACTATTACATTCTTTTATTGACAGCTTTACAAATACAACAATCACACTTATCTTACTCATTTTACGTAGTCTATGCTAGAGATCAGTTACTGCTCCACATGGCATATCTCTGCTCTGGTATAGATACTATACGTATAGATTTAATCTACCAAGTAATTTACCAAGTCCAAGATATATAGTGGAGTTTATAATAGTGGAGTTTACGTACAATAAACGTACTAGTCATTCATATTCTGCAAACATGTTCATCGATATTTTGAGTTATTCAAGCATGACATGTTTTCATTTTCTAATATCTTTTACAGATACATTGTAAATACAAGATTTGTTTATCTTTTGAAGAAGGCTTGGCTAGGGATTTAATTATCTTTCAAAAAGCTTTAAAAACTGAAATATAAGCTTACCTAGTGTTTGGATAATAATTCTCAACTCTTCTTCACTGAAACCATTATTTGTAATGGATTAAGACAAATTTCATTAGCATGTGAAAAAAAGTCAATGCTTTGCTGACTTTCAGTCAGCCAGTCTTGCCCAGCACACAATTGCCATCTTCCAATGTTGTTTTGATTTGCAACCGTCGGAACATCCCACGTCTCACTTCTCAAAAGCACGACAAATTACGAACGCAGCGAGCGCAGTCTATAGGTATTTGAAATGAGTTTCGCCCGAGTTCGGACAGTGTGATACCTTTTATAAATTTTATAACAATTTGTCACACGTTCATTTAGGATTAGCGCTCGATTACACTATCAAGGAAGTAAGATAAACTGAGTAACGCCGATTTTCGTTTTCTACAATAGGTGAGAGTCTTGAAAATTAATGAAAAAATTAGACCAGGTTTACATAAAGCCCAAAACAAAAAACAGTGATTCATCTTCAGAGATATCAGTTAAAACAGATTCGTAGTTCTAGTGTAAAAGCTATGTTATGGAGTCACCGCGAAAAATGCCTTAAACGTCAACTACGAATACGAATTGGAAAAATTCAGTTGAAAGGTTTATGGCACAAAGCAAAAACGATATGTATCGGTTAAAATAGATAAAGGACGTAGATTTTGTTAGTTAAAGTTTGCGTTAACTGTCACAAAAGATGTCCTACATAATCAAATAAACGAACATTCCTGGAATTCAAAGAAAAACAATGTACTTATTGGACAGAAAGTTCACTATGACTTCTTTCATGATGATGGAAGAGGTGATACAGTTAATTCATGGGCACCCGTCTTTTTATCACACAGCAGAAACTCTTTACGAATGATCACCTTTCTTCATCAATTGAATACTTTGAAAAAGAAAACATACCATCTGGAACCACAGATCACCATATTGATTAATCTAGTGACGAAGAGAATTATAAAAATGAAAACGACAAAAAAACCGAGGATATATTCCAGTGGATCATAAGTTCTACAGTAGTTTCCAGGGAATGACCAATTCCTATAAATTCACCGCCATTGTCATCCTCACTAGTCACCAGACAACTGATGATAGTGCGCCTCTGTGTGGTAAGAGTTTTTTTTCCAGGAATTGTCCCTAATTCTTTTTTGTTTTATTGTGTGGTACATGAACGTTGATGTCGCTTTCAAAACTTAATCTGGTGTGATGGCTGTATATTCAGATTGTGTGATGTTTTCTGTAGCTCTGATATATTCTGGTATCCATTATGCTTCTTTGTCTTTGTCATCTGGAGGATTATGGGCAAGTCTTTTGTCTGTAAATATAATCATATCCCAGAAGATTTTAACAAGATCGTTCTCTTGGCACCTATCTGGGACATGATCGTACCAGTTGTTTGCAGATCTCCCAATGTAGCCTTAAAGCTACCTTATCGTGCCTATTCTTATATTCTCGTAGAGCCAACTTTGTACATGGACTGCCAATATGCTGTGAGCTCTCAGTCGCCTTACCACATTTCCCACACATTGGAGAATCAGCCGTCTTATCAATGGAGAACTTGATGCTATTCGTTCTCAACGCCTGCTCCTGGGCAACACATATCATCCCTTGGGTCTCTCTTTTTCAAAAACCATTCCTTAGCCACCTCCACGTCTCATCATCAGCTAATGTTTGTGTTTCCTGAAAGAACTTACCATGGAGGAGCTTTTTCTTTCTATAGCGCTGATCTCTCTTCTCTAGTCCTCCGTTTGTACTCTTGGAGGCTTTCTGTTCCCTTCACGACATCTTCTTAGAAAGCCACTATCAACATTCTTTCCCCACTGACAGATAGATAACCCCTTAACGCAGTACACTCCGACTCTACACATTATTCGATGCCTATGAGTCCCCTTTCTCCCTCTTTCCCAGACGTGTAAAGTCTATTGACATTGCTTCTTTGATGAAGTCCCCTGTGCAAACTTAACATTAACATCTTTCTGGTTCCCCTGCCCATCACTTTCGCCCAATCTAAGATCCCTGCCTCATATCTGACGATACCAACAGCCCAAGAGTCAAAAATTGCACACTTAATAAGACCAAATTCCATTTTGATGACATCAGAGAAAATTCTCACTGCGTTAACGAGAGAATCGAGCTGGTCTTTATTTGAGGCATATAGTTTTAAATCATCCATGAATAGTAGATGATTAGTAAATTCAGATTTTTTTGACATTTTAAAGCCTACAATAGACTTTCTAAGAAGTACTGTCAATGGTGTCATTATAAAAACAAAAAGAAGAGGATGTCAAAAGGGGTTTCCAACTGAACATACTATTGCGACGGAGGTTCCCCACATTTTCGGACGCCCAAACATTTCCATGCATTTGTTTATATGAATGTGGAACAAGATCATTAGCTTTTTGATAATCAATCCACTCCATCGCTAACTTGGTATGTCTTCTGCGGAAATTGTTAAGGATAGCTTGTCTATTAGTAACTGATCCTTGGTGCCCTGGAGTTTTTCCTGCACCTCTTTTGCTCATCAACAAGGAGATGGTTACTTTCAAGATGCTGACGCTGTCATTAGTTTTGTGGTCAAAAAGAGTGGATGTTTTTAGAAGTGGACACAACAATATACAACATAGTCTTAGAGCTCATACAAAACAACTTTGTTTGCGTGGAGTGTGAGCTAAGTCTTTACGGGTAAGCTTCGTTTGATGCAAGTTTTCGTTGTACGATAAAAAACGTTGTTAAAATTTGATGAAACGTTTATGACAAAATGTATAAATGAAAGTCAAAAAGCATCTTTATCTAAATATTGTGGAGCAGTGGCTCAGTAGTATAAAGTGTCGGTCTCATGGTCAAATGGTTGCGTGTTCGAACCGGCCATTAGGACATCTGTAGTGAAGTGACCTATCACTGTTAATTTCACAGGTTATCATTCTTGAAGTTAAATTGGAAGGTATCTATTGCTTTGCGTGAACGCCTCAGCAAATATATCATGTTTTCGCATTTTGAAAAGCGAAGTCTGATAAGATATACGCTCGGTAATTGGCCGCAGGCTACATTTCCCGGTAAAAAATTATTGTTTAGCGTTAGCAAGATACACAATTGAAGTATCTCCATCTATTTGAAAACTTTGAAGATTTTAATGATCAAAAAGGCGATGTTAATCAAATACGAGAAAGTAAAACATTTCATTACCTTGCGTTTACGACGTTTTGCATAGGTCTTAGTAGTCAAAGTTTGCACACCCGTAGGTTGATAATCTCTGGAGTTGTTCACAATGTTGGAAATACCAAATAACCATAACACTTGCATCTTCCTGAAATAATTGCGAAAATAGGATTACGCGAGTGATTAATTCTAGACTACCCATAATAGAATTGATTAAATAAATCTAATTTCAGATAATTTGAGAATGCATTTCGCGAGAAATAGGGTATTCAACCAAGAAAGCCTTATATACTATGTATATATGTACTGACAATCAATGGATGGATAATGCTAGAAGCCATAATATTTGCCTTCACAGATAAATCGTTACATTCGTTTTAAAAAGAGGTTGACAGTGATTGTTCGTTGCAAGCATACTGGAAATGGTTGGAAATTCATGGCATCTATGATATACGATATTTCATCTGCAATAATGCTGTACCGCATGAGCATACGAAGACATTGTTTTTTTAAGGAACTTAACAGAAAGTTGCGCAGGTATTCCTATTTCCCTGAGTATTGTTTCAGTCTTCTCAAAGTCTGACGTTTTTCAAAAACTGAAAACTGAAAAAGTCTATTTGACTTTTTCCAAAACTTAGTTAACAGGGAACTTTAGCAAACAAGACGGCGGCGTACAGGACGGTAACCACACACTAAAAAAGTCTGGGCCGAAGGCTGTTGCGCATGCTCAATTCAGTGGAAAACCCGAAGCCACCGGTCCTGTAAACACAACGTACGTGAGAATAGAGAGGTTGACGTAGTGAAAATGGCCAAGAAAACGTGAGTATTAAAATCTTAATTTCCTCACAAGGATAAACAAAATTTAAGTAATTTAGGTAGTTTTTATATTGACAAAGTCTTATTTCTTATTTTCTAGAAATCCTCCAATGATTTGGCTTGAAGCACATGATGAGATGCTCTGTAGAGAAGTCATACTGATACAACCTTTTGCATACAGACCATCTACTAGAGAAAGGGGCAATGCATGGAGCAGAGTTGCTCAAGCCCTCAATCAAATTGAAGAACCAAAATTTTATGTATCTCAGCGATCGGTAAGAGAAAGATTCACTCTCATTTTGAATAGATTTAAAGAAAAAAACCACCACAGAAATGAAAGCCTCTGGTGCGGATGTCGACACATTAAAACCTTCAGAGTCCTTGTTGGAAGATCTACAAGTAAGAATTGTTGAAATTTAGTCAGAATTTGAAGCAAAGAACCAAGAAAAGATTGAAAAGACTGAAAAGGAGAATGAAGCAATTAATGATATGAGACAAAAAGCCATGGAAAATTTAAAAGAGACTAACAAACGAAAAAGTGAAGGCGATACAAGCCCCAAGCGAAAAAAATCAAGATCTACAGAAAGTGACACTCTAATTAAAATAAATAAAAATTAGCTCAAGATAGTGATATGAAACAAATGGAAGTCAATGCTAAAAAGGAAGAGTCCCAAAACATTAAGTTGCTGATTGATAATCAACAACAAATGCAAAATAATATGTTACAAATGTTTGGGCAGCAAAATCAAACAATGTTAACTTTGATTCAAAAAATGACAGATTCAAAGAAAAATTGACTGTATATACTAGGTTTGTAGATATTTTTTTTCTTATCAAGATAATCCTTGTGTTGCCGTTTAATAACCGCAGTTATCTTTTTAGTATGTATATAGTTGTTTTAGAGAAATGTATATAGTATTTATTACTCTTATTGTTACTTTGCTGGTCAAAGTCCTTAAAAATGAATAAATTAGTGATTTTTTTAAACCGACCCTTGGGGGAAGGAAATTTGGCAGAATTAAATTCTCGTGAAATTCAACTAAAATCTTAAACTGCCAAATTTCATTCTTGCCAAAATTTCTTAAGGTATAAAGATTTATTGAGGATTTGAGGATAAATGAATTGTTTTATACATAATTTTCGAAAATATTTCCAATAAATTCAAAATCTAACAAAATCTTTAAGGCTACATTGGTCAGAAACCAAAATTCACTGAAAATAATCTTCTAACAATGGTCTTTCAACATTGAAATAGTTTGATGTTGTTGATTCGTATAAAATTGTTCTAGCATTATGCAAAATTGCACAAACAATGTACATTTTTCCTATTGGGCTTAATCCAATTTTTAAGTTTTTCCGAAAATCTATAAATTTGAAATATTCAACAATATCACCGAAAACCCACTCCACAGCTACACGTACTTTACTCATTGAGATGTTAAATTGTTTTTGTAAATAATTTAACCTTGCTCCTTGGAATGGCCGTTTTAAATGTGCTCGAAGGGGGTAAGCAGGGTCTCCATAAATGCACATAATATCTCCCCTAGGGTTAAACGAATATTGTCGTAACTGTTCATCGAGTCCTGATTGAACAGGTATGGCACTGTCGTGCCTTTTACCCTCAAAAGGTCCATGTAATTGAGCAATAAGTCCATTTGGTGCAACGACTGATTGAAACTTCAATGAATGAATTCGTTTGTGACCATTATAAAGTACTCTCTGATGCTCTCCTGGGCGGGCACAAGGACGAA